>VZSE01012473.1:670187-720939 GCA_013398275.1 Promerops cafer | reverse complement strand
GCGGGATCGGGCCGGCCGCTCGCCCGCCTCCAGGGAGCCCTCGGGACCGGGAGCCAAGGGCGGGATCGGGCCGGCCGCTCGCCCGCCTCCAGGGAGCCCTCGGGACCGGGAGCCAAGGGCGGGATCGGGCCGGCCGCTCGCCCGCCTCCAGGGAGCCCTCGGGACCGGGAGCCAAGGGCGGGATTGGGCCGGCCGCTCGCTCGCCTCCAGGGAGCCCTCGGGACCGGGAGCCAAGGGCGGGATTGGGCCGGCCGCTCGCTCGCCTCCAGGGAGCCCTCGGGACCGGGAGCCAAGGGCGGGATTGGGCCGGCCGCTCGCTCGCCTCCAGGGAGCCCTCGGGACCGCGCTTCTGCGCCCCACAGCCGCCGCTAGGCCGGTGCGTGCCGGCGCGGGGCAGCGCAGCCCTGAGCGTGCCGTGTCGGAGCGCGGTGTCCGGTCGCTTCGCCGGGGTTTGACGCGGTGTTTGTGTCGTTGCAGCCACAGCGCAGAAATGATCATCCCGGTCAGGTGCTTCACGTGCGGCAAAATTGTGGGGAACAAGTGGGAAGCCTACCTTGGCCTTCTGCAGGCGGAGTACACGGAAGGGTGGGTTTCATTTTGGTGTTCTTCGACTCACGCCTTAGGTGAGATACGCAGGGCATAAGATCCCAGAGCTGTTGAGGTTGGAAGGGAGCTCTGGAGATGATGTCGTCCAGCCTCCGTGCCAAGGCAGGGCCAGAGGCACAAGTGCAGGGTCGTGGCGTCATGAAAGAGACCTAGAGAAGCTAAAAACCACAGGTACATTCTGAGATCGTTTAACCAAAGGTTAGAAATTGTAATAGGTAACAAAGTACTTGTTTCCCCACTGAATCTTTGAGGGCAGCAGTATGGACATTGCCGAGTCATGGTCCTTGTACCCAGAACGTTCCCAAATATGTAACTCTGTACACATTTGTTTGTTTCTTCCCTTCCCCTTCCATATACCCAACTTTGACACCAACGTGGTCAGTTTCTTAAAGGGAGAGAAGGAAAGTTACAAGTGTAAGTGTTTAGTGTTTTGGGGGTTTTTTTAAAGCCTTTTAACCCGGGGTTGCTAATCTTATTTTTAAGTACTGGTTTGCTGGAGAAAGGAGAAGTTTTAACTGCTTTAGATACCACACTGATAATCCTAACAACTCTGTGTTAAGAAGTCTGTGCATCCTTTGCATAGCCAGAGTTTCTGCTACTAGTTCAAGGAGAGTCTAACTATGGTGACACTACCTCAGAAGCTTTGAGAAGAAAACTTGAGAAATACTTAAATTTTCATCAAGTTTAAGTATGAAACAAGGAAAAGTATCCATAGATGTTTGCAATTCAGAGGAGTGAAAAAGAAGATAGAAATTTAAGTGATGTTGAAGTAGAAAGTAGATGTTAAGTAGAAAGAATATAATTTGGTTTGCATTCAAGTGGTTGGTAATAGTTTTTACAGGTAAGTTTATTTCTTTGATATATGGAATTAAAAGCATTACAATACCATGGGCTGTTAATTATTTTTCAGTCATACTACAGTTTACCAGGGCTTTTTTGATAGTGCTTCTGACTTACATTCTAGGCATTACATTTTAACAGTTTCCCCATCTTCATTATTCCTCTGCTTTTGTATAGGAGTTTTGTGTTGTCATTGACAAATGCTCACTTGAAAACAATTGTTGTGGTCACTGGCTTGATTCTGGGCTGCTTGTCCAAACTAATGCAATTATGGTGGTGTAAGAAGTAGAGTTTACAGATATCAAACAGCTAAAATCTTACAGTGCAGTACTGGTATCACTGTTAATGGTGGCTTAAGAAATGGATGGACAAAATGGGAAAACTTGTCTAAAGAATCAGTAGTTTAAAAAGACACCCACACCTTTCTGTTTGTCCCTTAAAAGTGTTCTTTTTCCACAAGTCCTTAGAAGCTGGAGGAAAAGGCAAATATAACTAAAGTTGTCTTAAAGTATATAGTATGACTTTGGAAATTGTGATTAATGTTAGTGTTTTGCATCTCTGATAACTGCATATGAGAGTTCAGAACTCTCCAGAGGGCTTTTAAAATTTAGCTATCAACAGACATCAGATGCTTTTGTTGTAAAGTGTTTTGGAAAATTGAGGCATCATGTGATATTATTTATAAACATTCTTTAAAATGCCCCACAGTGTTCTTATACTTCTCTAAAACAAGTTTTGCAGGTGCTGTCCTAGAATGAGCACTATCAGCAGTTGCAAGGACTGAGTGACATCAGAGAAGCTGCTGGAAGTTGGCTCCTGCAGTTAGACTGTGTTGATTGAAGCCAAACGACCTTTTACCATGGTCCAGCTTAGGCAGAGGCTTCCTTTCAGTCATTTGGATTTTAGAAAAGTATCCATTGGCCTATTCCTACACCAGAACTACAAGTTCCAGAAAATTAAGTTTGTTTTGAGCAAATGCTTTAGTGCACTACATTGTATCAGTCTAAAGGCCTGAGATCAGTCATGTCTCATGAATGCCACATTCTGAAGGAGTATCAGACTGGCTTTATGGTTCATAGGTTGGAGCTAAAGGTCTTGGTAATGTCATGATCTTAAAGAGGTCTGATAGCCACAGCCATGGAAGACACCCACACTGGTTTAGGCTAGGATGACTCAACATCCTCCCGATAAGAATCTGGAGCAGTCACTCCGAAGGAATTCAGTGGAAAGACTGTAAAACGCTGATTTCTGACCAGTCTGCACATACTTACTTGTATATATGTGGGGGGCAGGTTGTATAACTGAGTGCCTCCTCTAATGGGAACTGGGACGATTGTAGCCGTCCTCGGAATTAGCATCCCTGTGTGGGGGAGGTTGCGTTCTGAGTTATTTCAGTTTCTGTATATCTCACCTTTTTAGCGTGGCTCAGATCTTAATTTTATCTTGTGAAATAGGCAAGAATCATCTTCAGTGTACAGAAACATGTTAAAACAGTGCCCTCTGAAAGCTGTGGCAGCTGGGGACCCTTCTCAGCAGCAGATCCTGTGCTCTGGCCGGCTGGAGAATGGGCAAACACACTGTCAACAGCCACTAAGTGGAAAAGGGCATTAACAGCCCATGCTGAATTTCTGTCTGTCTCTGAACTGCAAACAAATTTTCCTCTGACTGAGCTCAAAGTAATCAGTGTGTTGCTTAGGAAACGCTTACGAGTGGTTCTGACTCACTTCATCCGTTATGTTTTTTAATTGTTGTTCGTTAATAGAGATGCCCTGGATGCCCTTGGTTTGAAGAGATACTGCTGCCGCAGAATGCTCCTCGCCCATGTGGATCTGATTGAGAAGCTTTTGAATTATGCACCCCTGGAGAAATGAGATGGAAAAAGCACTGTGCTGCAAGCCATGTGGAACATATCTCTAATTTAAACTTGAAACTGGACTTCAGGCAGTAAAGGATGAACGCCAACTGTAGTGCAACCATAAGAGATGTTTATCTTCTGGATAAAATACTGCCCCAAGCCACTAACCTCTTTCAAGGAAACAAAGGAATGATGAAGTCCACTTAACCAAGATTTAGAGATTGAAAGTTTGGATGCTTCTTCTTAAATCTGTGTTTGGAGTTGTGAACTTCTAGATGCTTCTGCTAGTAAAACCAAATGTTTGTTCATGTAGAAAAACTTGTATTTCATTAAAATGTTGAAATAAAGGAGGTTTTTCCCTTGTAGCCTTCCTGCAGTTTCTGGATAAAGTGTATGCTTGGATCTTGTTGGTTACCTTAAGGTTAGAGGTTCTGCTGAGTACCCAAGTTCAGTGTCCTGCACTAGGCAGGCAAGGGTTAGAAACACAGGACTGAACTGTGGTTCCACTGACACGGAAGTAGGTACGTTTGTGAGGCATTGCTCCAGAAAGCTGCTGGAGCCTGAAGAGAACGCTTCCCACCGCAGTTAAAGTCAACTTGTGTTCTCTACCCCAGTCCTTACCAAACACTGGGGCTGCTGTATCACAAAAACAGTGATTCAGATGGTGCAGTGCCTTCATTTAAGCAAAACATGTCTGAGTGTCTCCTCGGAGAGCACTGGATGTGAGAACTGAGGCGTGCTGGTGTGAACAGGATCAAAGTGCTGCTGCTGCCAAGCACCTGCACCCCTCTGTGGCTGGTACAGACGCTTTCCACCGCTCGTCGTTTCAGTGACTTCACGTTGCGCTGCGCGTGTGCTGCGGTGCTGCCCGGCCCGACACAGAGGGGCTGAAACAGAGGGCAGCTGGAGCTGCAGGGCTGGGAAAGGTCACCTACACCCAGACAGGCACCGACCCTGCCCCGGGGTCTCACCTTTATCTTGCACAGTCAGCTTGTAAGTTGGATCATATTTTCACTGTTTTCTGCCATGCAGAAAATGCATCCTTGTGCATGGTGTGTGCGCAGGCGCACACACACCCATCTTACCTGAAAGTAAAGGAATCCCATTCCTACACCTGTGCGGTTTGGGATTCTTTGCAAATGCAGCATTAGTTCATCATTACAGCATCCCAGTAGAGAATGGGCTGGAAAAGGTGATAATTCCTTAGGATGCAGTCTGTTGCTCCTTGGTGCAATTAAACTTTTGGCACTCATGTATCAGCTGCAGGGTAAGAAGTATCTCTGGATTCTTTTCTGTAGTACGAAGAATCTGGTTTGAACAGACCCTGGGTTTACAGAAATAGTAGTTACTTAATGTGCTTACTGGATCAAACTTGTACCCACAAAGCTTAAAACTAGATTGTCTCACAAAACAAGAGGCAGGACTGCTGCTTGCCTTTGGCTATCACCAAACCAATCTTTACACTTGAACTTGCTTTTCAATTTACTACAAGGCAGTTGTAGATGTTTCTCATATTCAGCAATTCTTCACTGAAGACATCTTAAAACCTGTGCTTTACCCTAATGCAAAGAGAATGAAGCAATTAATTCTAGCATTTGTTTCATAGTTGGTTGGGTAGCTTATGTTCTGCATGCCTGCTGTATTAGCAAGCTGAACACGCTTTATAAAAACAAACCAAAAAAAGCCCTTCACCTCTCAGGCTATTTTGTAAAAGGGACACTGAACTAGAGGACGACCTTTCCCAAGTGAACTCATGCAGGACACTTTTCCCTGTCAGAATGGGGTGTGACAGAGCCCTGCGTGCCAGCCTGTTCACAGATCCATCAGCGGGCCCCGCGCTCGCTCCGTGAGCCGCACTGGGAGCGCAGCAGCCCAGACGGGAACGTCTGGCAGAGGCAGCCGTGCAGGAATGCCGTGCAGAAAGCTGGCCTGCATCACTGCCAAGGAACTGGATTAGACGAGCTGACAGGACTTGGTTTCTATCTGCAAAAGCAAATTTCTAATCTCGTTTTCTGCTTTAGAATAACATGTTTCTTTTCAAAGCTGGTGCCAAGTTGTCTGATATGAAAAGTTATGGCTCCTAAATACTTAATAATGAAAATGCAATTTGTGAAAACACAGCAGGCCTCGTTCAAAAAATGCAAAGGAAAAATAAAAACCCGCCTTGGTTGCTTTCATTACTATTCTCAAAACCAGGGTGCAGTGGAAGCCAATGGCAGTCTGGTATCGCTCCCTCAGACAGATGTTACCCGAGGAGCCGCAAAAACACCTGAGCAGCAAGACTAAGTGACAGCAGGCACTAATATTAGCTCATGCAGCCCTTGACACCCTGTGTGCATCACAGCTTTTCCTCAGGAGTTTGCAAATGCAGCATTAACCAAAAAAAGCCATTTCTGTAATGTGGCAAAGCAAACAGTTTATCATGATCATGTGAAAGGTTATCTTGAGAGTTTTGTCCTTGGGAGGGTTAGGAGCAGGAGCATAAGCAGAGGTTTAGGAGCAGGAGCATAAGCAGAGCTTAAATCCTGTTGCGAAAAGAGTCTGAAATTTTCAATGAATTTCTATAAATCCCATCTTTCACCCCTGCTCATTGGTAACCAGGATAGTAATTCCCTTTTTGCTGTCACTTCCCCTGTGCTACCTTCTGCAGCAGTTAATAACATAAGAGTATTGGATCTGCTTTCTAACCCGCCAGATGTCTTTGGGAACAGCCATTAAATATGCTCACAACAACCACACTTTTTCAAGACAATGTAAAAGATGTGTATACACAGAAGAAATAAAAAAGCCTCAGTTTTCCCTCAACCAGAAAAAGAAGCCCTTAACAAAATCAACAGATAGGCAGCAGTGGGGGAAAAAAAAAAAAAAAAGAAAAAAAAAGGATAAATGGTACTGAATATGCAGTCCTTAATTACATGAAAAATTCTGTCAGTTGGAAGGTTTTTGAAAAATACAAAAATCCCACCACTCCTCTGCAGTCACTTATTCACTTTACATGTGAAACATTTTGGAAACTTTTCAAGTCTGTCTTGAAAAGCTGTTGCAGGGCTCCCACTAACCCAGGTCATGGTTTAACCCCAGGCAGCAACCAAGCCTCACAGCCACTCCCTCATTTCCCACCAGCAGGAACTATTCTCTCTGGGGAGAGAATCAGAAGGGTAAAAGCTGGAAACTCGTGGGTGGAGATTAAAGCAGTTTAATAGGGAAAGCAAAAGCAGTGCACACAAGCAAAGCAAAACAAGGAATTAATTCACTGCTTCCCATGGGCAGGCAGGTGCTCAGCCATCTCCAGGAGAGCAGGGCGCCATCAGGTGTAACAGTTTCTTGGGAAGACAAATGGCATCATTCCAAATGTCTTCCCCTTCCTCCTTCTTCCCCCTCACTTTCCATACGGATATAATTTGGTCTGGAATATCCCTTTGGTCAGTTGGGGTCACCTATCCTGTCTGTGTCTCCTCCCACCCTCCCATGCACCCCCAGCCTCCTCCCCAGCATGGGGAGCAGAAAAGGCCTTGGCTCTGTGTGAGCCTTGCTCAACAACAAAACCATCTCTGTATTACCAACCCCATGTTCAGCACAAATCCAAAGCACAGCCCCATACCAGCCACTGTGAAGAGAATTAGCTCTAGCCCAGCCAAAGCCAGCACACCTGGTATTGGGAAAGCGAGCAGTCACAATCAGAAGTGTGACAGAAGACTTTCCGTCACCCAAGGCACAGCCTCCCTTCTCACATCACAATCACACCGAGATAACGAAGTAGCGCCTGCAACACGCAGTGGGAGCTGAGGTCATGAACGTACAGAGGAACCCGCTCATGGAGCTCAGCATCCTGCTTCAACCTGGAGCATCAGCACCAAGCAGTGTGTGCTTGCAAAGCTTTATGTTTCTTGAAATGACAATTTTAAACGAAAAAAAAAAAACCCTCTTGATCATAATTCTGAGTCCATCTGCAGGAAGGAAGTGAAATGCTTTTGTGCCAATCTGTAATGAGCTTCAGGTTTTATATCTCAAAAGGATTTTTGCTCTGAAAAACCACCTCTTGTGAGGGTCTCGCCCCAGGGTGATTTACTGAGAGATGTGTGCTGGGCTTTTGTTCTTCCCATGACTTTTCCCGAAATGCAGTCTGGAATTAGATACTAAAGTCTGACTTCTTGTATATGTTTCTTGTCTATATGAAGAAATAGGAAAACTCTCAAAATCCTGATTAAAACCATCACACAAACCCCCATAGCAGTGTATTTCCATCAAGATGTCTAACTAGCCCTGTGGCTACAGAGCTACATTTCACTGATAATAATCTCTGAGAATTCAGAACAGGAGCTACCTCTTTCCCTGCAAATGGCCCTATAAGAAAAATCGATCCTTGCCCCAACAGAAAAAAAAGCAAACAAAACCAGAACCAAATAGCCTATTTTCCTCTAGAATCAGTGTAATTCAAAACAGTTTCTAACTTCAGTATGGATCCTAGAAAGAAAATAGCATCTCTACTTTGATCCCTCTCAGAGCAGACCCGTGTACATCCAGTTGAGCTCAATTAGCCAGCAAGATTTTCTTATTACTGAAACTTCTCAATTGAGACATCTCCAAGATAATGTTGCTTCCACCTGGCTCTGACTGCCCAGAATATGAACATAGATTTGCTTTCCCCTTCAGTGCATTTGCACCGTGATTTATATTGTGGCTTTGCTATCGGCCCCAATTTTTATTCAGTTCCTCCAGCCAGTGAGAAAGCATTTTTAATTGCTCAGTGGGGACAGCACAATAAAGATGTTTGAAAACCCAGGACAGCGAGCATGTGGCCAAGCCTTTGGCTCTGCCATGCTGGATGGTTTGATGTGCTGCCCACTGAAGTCTGTGGGAGTCTTTTCATTAACTTCAGTGTGACTTAAAATGACCTGGTAACCTGTGGTGCCCTACACCACTCGGGTGTCCAGGATTAATTCATTTTGTTAAGTTCTGCTAAGAAAAGCTGTTTGAGGTGCCCAAGCATTAGGCACTCAAAGAACTTTCAGATCTTGCTGCAGCCTTCAACCATGTGCACCTCTAGCACATAAGGCCATAGAAGAAAGTAAAAGGTAAGAAGTTACCTTCAGCTGCAGCAACTCCTGCCACTCAGGGGCAGCTCCAAGGCTTTTCTTCGGGCTGGTGTTTGGAAGCAGCACAATATTTACATGGCAGTAGGTCTTGTTTAAACCCTCATTGCTTTCTCCTTCACACTCCCTTCCAAAAATATATTGGGAATGTAGAGCCAAGTCATGCAGAAAATGTCAGGGTTTGCACCCCTAATCTAATTTCTCCTTCTCCACAAAGACACATCTTCCAGAGCCTGTCAGCCATCCTTTGTGGCGAGCTACACCTTGTCTTGTGCTGCAGGGCACAGGTAGCAGAGGTGAAGCCACCAAGATCCCAAGCACCACACAAGTTTCCCCACAATTACTTTCAGGATACATCTGCTCCCCTGTTCAACATTGAGCCTTGTAACAGCCAAGCCAGAAAATTAATGCAGGAAAGCCTTTCATTTATCCCTCCCAAATACGATGCAAGCGTTTTAATAAAATGGGTTCATTATTTCCTGCTCTTTAGGAGATGAACAACTAAAGATCAAAGAAAGGCATGGAACAGCTGACAAAAAGCTAAAAGCCTACAGACTTTAGGGAGCTCAAGAACCCTGGCAGTTAACAAAGCAAGTGGAAAAGGCTGTGGTCAAGCCTTTCTATAGGCACCAATGATTTTGAGTTAACACACTGCCCATCCCACAGGCAGGATTTAGAGCTAGGAAGAAAAAATACTGAATACTCTCTCTTTGGAAATCAGATATCCTTCTTTTAAAAGCAAGTCTACTTGGAGAACTCCGAGAAACTAAGTACTTCTAAAAAAACTTAAATCAGTGCCAGGAGTAGGACAGCTGTGTTCAGCACCCGCTTTTAGATACTGACCTTTTGTGAGCTGCTGCTTTCCACATTTTCTAGTGGTTCACACACAGCTGTATCTACAAGCTTTGAATTTCTTCAGAGATTACCTAAATGTCACTTTCCTTGCCAACATCTCTCCAGAGACCCATTCCAAGTGCATGAAGCTCAACAGGAATCTTTCCTAAAGTACTTTGGGTCCATCCTATTCCACTCTCTCTTTGCATTCTTCAGGCTGGTCCACAGCAGCAGCAGAGACTCCTTTTGCCCATCTCCACGTAACATCATTGCTCGTGTCTTTCAAAGACAGAAGAAGGCTTCAGCTCATGGTGTGTATTTAGGGACAGGCCTTGACAAGAACATAGAGGCTAGTTAATGTAAACCTTGTGCAACAAGTGCAATGCCTCAGTTTCCCTTTCTGAACCTCTGGGATGGCACATCCCACTCTTCAGAAACCATCAGAGATGAGCAATAAGGAGTAGCCTAACCTCACCCAACCCCTGGTGTCTTCTTCCATCCTTATCAGCAACCCCTATCATATATCCTCAAATCCTAATGGAATGTTTTTAATTAGATTTTTAAAAATCACTTTTTGACACTAAGCAGAGCCCACTGTGGGAACTGCTGATGGAGAGCTGCCGCCCTGAGCTTTTGCAGCAATTTAGAGATCAGCAGCATCACTGTACCCAGCAATCCAGAAGGTTTATAAGAACACAGCTAAAGCCCAATTATCCCCAGCTATTTACTGAAAGCTGCCTTAAAGTGCCTCCCCCCTTCTTTTTGTCCTTTTTAATGAAGTCTTCCTTCCAGCAGAGTGTGTGAAAGTGTGCTCCTTCCCAGGCAGTGGTAGGAGGGAGAAGGGAGAAACATCCACTTTATGGAACCAGGGGGTAAAGGGTAATCAGAGCAGTGGCACCTACTCAGGGCTAAAGGCTGCCCTGATGAAATGGGATGTGCTCCTTCCAACACTGAGCAGCCCCTACCCTCCAGCTGACAGGCTGGGCTCTGCCCAGCTCCTCACCAGTACCATAACGGGTACAGCCAAGCCCTCGAGCCTCCCACTTCCAAAGAGAGGGGGAATTAAGAACTTTTATAGTTGAGTTTATAAATTTATAGGCAGCAATGCAATAACTAACGTTTGGGCTGGAGGTATAACAAGAGGTTTTGCTGAAATTCCCCCGGAAAATTTAAAAACAAAAATCAGATGAGTGCTGCTCTAGGCTATAGGCCTTTCCTTGTAATGAGATGTGCAGCTGAAGCAATTACTAACTTTAGTTTTTTTAAAAAGCAATAGCAGTTTGACTAGGAGGTCTTCCTCCAGGAATGAGCTAGTAAATGAAAGCATTAAGTTAATAAGGGTTTGAGTGCTTCAGATCATTACAGAGATGGCCTACAGCTCCACACTTCACCAACTTGATTTTTTTTTTAATATTATTGTCAAAACAGCTTAAAGAAAAGCCCCTTTGGATCCACTCAGCATTAAATGCAGCCTAGACAAATGGCTGCTTTCCTCCATTAAGCAACATTTTAAAAAGCAAAATACTAATAATTAAAATCCACTGATGAAAAAATGCTTCTAATAAATAAAGAGAAACAGATGCCATTGGCCTTGGTTCCTTTCATATCAATGACCTGAGCTGCTACTGAACCAAATTAACTGCAGGAGCTGTTCATTCAGCTGCAGGAGCTGGGAGCAGCACCACAGAGAAACTCCCATTTCAGCTACAGCCAGAGACATCCTGGGATATGGCTCCTGGTGTTTGGGCAACAGCCAGGGCAGTCAGTGATTCCTGCCAGCCTGGCATCCCTGCAGTTAAACCCCTTTTGTCCTGCCTTTGTCTCTTACCACCAATGGGCAAACTTGCTTTGGGACAGGTCCAGGACTGGGATCTGTGTTGTCCAGAACAAAGCTGGAGCCTCCACCCAGGGTCAAGGTGGTCATGCACTGCCTGACTGAAGGTCCTTCATGGTGGCTGGGGCCAAACTGGCCCAGACCCACCACAACAGTGGTGTTTACTCTCACCCCCTTTCCCCTAGCCAGGGCAGCATGCCTAGGAGGTCGTACTGCTTCCACATCTCAACCAGGGCTCATCTCCACAAAAGAAGGAAATTCTCCAGGGGATACCTGGACAGCAGAGTTCTTCCTTCTACTGGAGACTTCTTATAAATTATCATCGTTTTTCTCTCCCATCCCACCTCCCCCAGGCACATTCCTAACTCGACCCATCTGAAACTTATTCTAAACCCTGAATGGGATCAACTAAACATAACCAGAGAGAACTTCAGGCCTTCACTGCCTTCTTTCTATACATCCACTTCCAGGATGGTTCACAGAATCAATTAGGTTGGAAGACCTAAGGAGGATGATGAGGAGGATGAAGTCCAGCCTGTGACTGAACACCCCATGTCAAGAAGATCATGGCACTGAGTGCCACATCCAGTCTTTCCGTAAACACCTCCAGGGACAGTGACTCTACCACCTCCCTGGGCAGCCCAATCCAGTGTCTAATCACCTTCTGTGAAGAAGCTCCTCCCTATGTCCAACCTGAATCTCCCCTGCACAGCTTTAGACTGTGTCCTCTTGTCCTGTTGCTGGTTGCCTGGGAGAAGAGATCAACCCCCACTGGTTACCACCTCCTTTCAGGCAGTTGTGGAGAGTGTTAAGGTCACCCCTGAGCCTCCTTTTCTCCAGGCAAAACAACCCCAGCTCCCTCAGCCAAGTTCCAGAAGCAGGGAAGTCATATTGCATATGAGGTTACTGCAATATCACAAACTTAAGCTGGTTATTTCTTTCTTCTTTATTTTAAAAGCTACAATATTCAGGTAGCTCAAGGAAAAACAACCTTTGGATTTTGTCTGCTCATAAATCCATCACAACAGCTTGGGGGAAAACAGTAAATAAGATATTGGAAGAAGAGCACAAGAGGCCAAAAGAAGAGCATCTGCCTCTGGATGTGCTATTTGCAACCAAAGTCAGGTAGCAGGCTGTGATATTAGTGTGTGGTATTGATTTGTTCTTAATCCAGAGAAATGCCCCTGTAATGAACTCTGCTGTGCCCTTAATGATTTCATATTGAAGGATGTTAGGTGCCTTGCTCATAACAGAGTAACAGCAATTCCAAAAATAGCAATCCTCATAATAAAATGTTATTGAGAATCCTGAATTTCAATATAAAAGGGACTCTGCTGTACTCAAGGGCTTACAAGATACAAATGCATACTTTAAAAAGTTGTATTAAAGTCATGTTGGTACCTGAGTTACAGAAACACCCTGAGATGCTACTCCAGGGAGCAGCTGAGCCCCAGGTCCCCAGGAAACTTTTAGGCAGATGTAGTACAGGCTGGATTTAATCCCACCAGATGACTGGGGCTGGATGTCTAGAGCTGAGATGCTTTTGCAGGCTGCCTGTGAGGGCAGGAGAGTGTGGCTGTGGTGCTCCTCAGCAACCATCAGGGACAGCTCGGGCACAGGGTGCTGGGCCAGGTGCCATGTGCCTGGTCCTGGCTCTGCTGCTCACCCCCAGCCTTTGGCAGATGCCCCTTCCAGAGGGTCACCACCAAGCCGCCACTGCAACTGGTGCAAGGAGGCCTGCAGGAGAGGGTGGCTGCTGCCAGCTGCCCAGTGGGAAGAAGCATTCCCACCAAGTTCTGGGAAGCATTCCCACCAAGTTCTGCTGCAAACAGCAGCCCCAAATTAAGCCCACCAAGCTTCCCAGCCTCTATCAGCACAGAGCTCGTCCTGCAGGCTGGCCCAGGGGGCAGGACCCCAGTGACTGGGAAGGATAGTGGTTCCCCATCTCCCACCACACAGTTGGTGCCAGAGCCCCTCTCCTGGACTACAGGAGCAGAAGGGAAGACCCAGCCCTGCAAAGAGATGCTGGGGAGCAGCTTCAAGCCTTCAAATAACCCTCAGGCACCAACTGACTTCATTAAAAGCAACCAGGTGGCATCTCCTGCCACCTCTAGTGGGACTGGGGACAGGATTAATTAGCTGGAGGAAACAAGGGGTGAACATTTGCCTCCTACAAGCCCCCAAAACAAGCTCAGAGGTGGGTTTTTAGGTTATCCAGGATGTAGACTTGAAAAAAAAGGCCATTAGCTCAATTATGCCTTATTAAAACCATAATTGCCTTAATTACAGCCCATTGCTCCGGACCCCTGCTCAGAAGGTGATGTCAGCCAGGCTGCCCCTACCTGCAGGGTCTGTGTGTGGGGCAGGTTGGAGCACCTGAGAGGGCTGTGGCTTGCTGCCTCCTCCAAGACCCGTTCCTGGGGAAAAGTGGTATTAAAAACTGGACCACAGTGGTGAACTTGTTCCCCTGAACTGGCTCTGAGCAGGTAAAGCAGGAACTGTCTCCCTCTCCCCCAACCCCTAACTCCCTCTCTGCTCCAGCCTAGTTCCTGCTGCCAGTTAAACCACAGGCTGGCAGCACCTGGTCCTCCCCAGGGAGACAAGCAGTGTCCTTGGACCCTGTCTCTGAGAAAGACTCTGAATCCTAAAGCAGTGAAAAAAGAGTAGCAGTGCATGGAGAGCAGAAGCTATTTGCGTCCACATTCCAGGAACCTCTGCCTGTAAGAGCAGCATCAAGTTTACTCAAAGCTCCAGGCTATGTGAAACCAGAAAAAAATGAGTGATTATAAACCAGAATGGTTTTAGAAGAGGAGTGCCACCAGAGTTCAGCAGTTTTGTGGGGTTATAACTCCTTTGGAGCAGTATTTTTATTGTTACTTACATTACAGGCAGAGCTGAAGAGGTGCAGCTGCGACTGGGGCTCCGTGGAGCTTGGCACAGCTTGAACAGGCACTAAAAGGAAGTTTTCAATCTAAGAGGACAAGGAAAAGGAAACACTGCTAGGAATTAATTTGTCCATCGTGCTGAGCAGGCCCTGGTGGGGGGCTTGAAGGTGAGAAGGAGCTCAGCTCTCACTCAGGAGGTGCAGGATGGACTTGTACTGCACTGCTGTCTGCTCCTCAGACAGCACCAGCACCAGTAAAATCTGAGTAGCTGCTCATTTCACCAACAGGGTCATGAGCTCTGCCAAAAACCCTGGTACAAGAGGTGTCTTCAAACACCCAGGCAGACTGGGGACACAATTCCTGTATCCCAGTCAGAACTGTAACCACATCCCCACCAACGCACTGCTCTGCTTGTGAAATGCTACCTCTTCTCGCCCACATTTGTTTAAATTCAGTTCACTCCCTGAAGGCAGAGTTGGTGTTTTGGTGTAAAGGGGATCAAGAGCCCACATTTGTTGGAACTGTGATTTTAATAGCCTGGTCTTGTGACATTACCTGTGGTAAGTGAACTGTAAAATACATGTGAAAAATGTATTTGATACATATGCAACCTTCTTCACTGCTCCATTATTTAGGGCTCTGCTCCCTGTTTTGGGGTCCAGGATTTTTCAGTCTGGAAAACCTCAAATGTTTCTTTTGAGTAACCCTGCCACAACTGCCAGCTAGAGCCGAAACAACTGAATCATTCATGAGCCCATCCCCAGAGCACGAGGCATTCAGCAGAGGAAAGAGCACATCAGCCTTTAACTGGCTGCTATTAAAAACCTGGAAAAGGGCAGTGAGGGAGGGAGGAAGGAGGAAAAGGAAATAAATTATAATGTTGATCATGTTTGTGTAACGATGATGGAAGACGGATGGAAAACACAAGGACAAAATGCGAATTAGCCTGGGATATCTTAGAGAGTTGGGCACATTTAAATGGGACAAGATTTAATTTAGGTGAATATAAAATAGGTCCTGATGATGCTCAGTATATAACAGAGGAATAACATGCAAGAGAAGAACCACAAGAGCTGGGTGTGGAGGAACATCCCTCAGATGTCATTTTGTAGTGAGATTAGCTGTTATTTCAGTCTGGAGGGAACTGAGCTGACATCCTCCAGGAGTGAAGATAGAAGCTGAAGTCCAAAACCTGAGCCTGGTGCCTCACGTTTCAGGTCATCATTGCTTAATTCTGCATCCCAAAATGGCAAGCAAGAAATCAAAGCATGTAAAAAAACATAAAAAAGCAACTAGTCCCTAAAGACTGCTTGGGAGGTTAAAAAGGTGATTTAAACAGGAAGTTCTCCCAGGAACTGGGGAGGAGGGAAAGGGGAACCATGACTCCGGAAGGATCAAGCACATTTTTCTGGTGTCAGACTTCTGTTCCAGCCTTTCTGAGCAAAGTAAGAAATACAAACTTCACCTGTAAGGGTTCCTGTGGGCAGTGGAAATCCTCCAACGTGGCAGGAGATTTACAGATGTACATACACACACACAAGGTCAAAGCTATAAAGTGTTACCCCACACGTCTGCACCCCAGTGTCAGTGCCTGCTTTGGTTGTCTCTGACCCCAGGGGTGCAAGGGGTTCAGTGTGACGATCACACTTCCCCCACGGCTGCCAGGGACATGTGACAGCCCTCAAAGTCACATCTAGGACTGCAGGGGGGCAGGGTTGGCTGTTGCTGTCCCAGTGTGGGGAGAGAGCAGCCGGTGGCAGGATCAGGCCCTGCCAGGGCATGGGGCTGTCCCTACACTCTGTGTGGGTAGAAACTGCTCTTCTCTTGTCAGCAACATAGTTCACTACACAGAAAAATGAAGCCAGGAAATGCATTATGCTCGGCAGCTCATTTTTGCAGAGAGGAGCTGTAATCAGGAGAGGGAAAGCTGCTGATCCTGATGGCCTCAGCCCATGCAGCTTCCTTTCTGTTAATGCCGGCAGGCGGGACGCAGGAGGAGCAGCCTCCTTTGAGGAGTGTTAAGAGAACTTCAGAACCCCAGAATGGTGCTCTTGGAATGAGTCACTGAATGCATTTGGGGGGGCATCAGCATCCTTGCTGCTCATGTGATTACAGCTCGTTTGAGAGTATTATGCTCCCTCCCGACAAGGAATTTATCATCTTTGAAGGCACCACATGAATCTGCTCCCTGTTGCCTCCGTGGCTAGCTGGGAAAGGAGAGAGCATTCCCCTTTGCCATTTCCCAAGCAGGCTGTATTTGTCCTGTCTCACCAGGGAGGAGAGTATCACTGCCTGAGCCTCGACCTTCTCTCCACTGCTGCAGCCGTGCTCAGTCCCAGCCCATCAGGAAAACAAGGACATTACAATCACCACTGAAGGGAGGCTTCATAAATGGCAAAAGAAAGGGGCACCAAGGCCTCCCTAGGGGGAAAATTCCCCCCAGTTAAATGGCAGGAAAAGAAAGGGCATGTCTATGAACTAGTTCAGGGTTAGAAGCAGCTTTGCAGGGGAGCATAAAATACTCATCTTGTTTGAAATGGCAGGAACAGAGTGACTGCCCAACGCTGGACCCTCGCAGCAACTGCTTACCATTACAGCTGTTTTCCCTTTTATTCCTGAGCAAATTGTGCTGACCACCTGGCCACCCCAAGAGCGCAGACCCTGGGCTGAGCTAAGTGCTGCAAAGGGCAGTTAACACAGCTGAAATCTCCAGGTCCAAAGCGAGACAAGCCTGTGCTCCTGTCTCGAGAGAGGGGGAAGCACCCAAGAGAGCTGAGGCTGTTGGGGATGCTGTAAGATGGCAGCTGCACCTTGATCATGAACACTGCAGAGGCCCTTTCAAAGAGAAGGAGAAATCGCTTTAAAGCAATGGCTTCATGCTTAGAAACACAGTGCTCCAGACGTCACAGACACCACCCCAGGACAGTACTGCAGAAAGGGTGCTAATTTCCCTCTGGAGGTGAGAAAGGGTGGCTGTGGCCACACTGCACTCCTAAGGACACAGAGGGGACCACGACTGCCCTTCCTTCTCGGTTTGTGCTCCACCTTCAACTCACTTCTCCTGGAAACGGGCTTGGGAGGAGGTCTCATAAATGTACACAGTCACATTCCTGTCTTAGCCGATGTATCCCAGGAATGCACAGCAGTCCCGCAGCGGGGCACTGGCTCCCCCCGCCACTCCCGAGCCAGCCGGGTCTGTCTCCCCTGCACAGGCCAACACGCTTGCGGCTGTTTTTGGCAGAAATCTCTGCTCAGAGCCGAGTGCAGGCCAGGTCAAGCTGCCAGCCTGTCTTGCGTGAGCAGTGAGGTGCTGCAGCCCGAGACCCGGGCCCGCTGCTGGGGCTGGAAGGCGCGGCGCTCCCTTCCCGTGCGGGATCCCCGGGGCTGGGACACCGCCGCGTCCCCATCGCCACCGCGCGGCCGCGCCCCGCACTGCGGGCGGCGACACCGCCGGCGCGGAGCGTGTCCCGGGGCGTCCCCACCCCTGCAGCCCGAAGGGTGATGAGGGAAGATGGCATCGGTCTGCTCCCGTTTTTTGACCTGCCCCTGGCCAGGTCAAAATCCCATGGAGGTTCCAAGAGGACACATCTATACCCATGTGGCAGCTAATAATACACTAATAACTACCAGTGCTAATAAATCTGCTATTCATTCTAATAAAAAATCATAGTTTCTAATCATAGGTGATTATACTACTGGATCCTAAAACATAATATTGTAAATAGAATTTAGTAGATCCCAACAGTAGAACTTTTGATAATTGTATTAATAGCTAATACCAATACTATAAATGCTAATGCTTACAGGAGATAATAAACACTAATAAAATAAAATCATACTACTAATTAATAATAAATATTAATGAATCTAATAACGACCCCTGTCACTACCTTAACAGGACAGAAGGCAAATGATGGGTGACACCCCAGGCCACTGGGTGACCCTGAGGCCTTGGGCTCCCCTGGACTGCACTGGCAGGTTTTGATCCATTACACCAAACTGCCCCTTTTCATTAGACTCAAGCTCATATTAATTAACCCCTGAAATCTCATTTGACCCCTTCATCAAGTATAAGAGCCTCAAATGCCCACGTAAACCCTACCAGGGACTCCAGTGACCTCAAGTAACCCCTATCAGGGACTCAATGACCTCAAGCAACCCCAAATGACTTTACACAACCCCTGTGACCTCAAGAACCCCTGAGGTTCTGGACCCTCAGCTCTCAGGGGGAGCAGCCTGCAGCACCCCACATCACATCATAACCAGGCTGGCAGGGGCAGGGATGTGAAGCAGACTCTCCCCCAGGTTCCCTCCCTGCCTGGCCCCTCCATTCATCCTCTTCTCGAGGAGTTGGCTCCTCAGCAGCAGGATCTGAGCAAGCCAGAGAACTCACCTGGCTCATGGTAGCCCTTCAGTTGTGCTGCACACAGTCAGTACAGAGTCTTAAGCTTTATTTTTCTATTGGCCAGCAACTTAAACTGGGTTAAAAAAACCAAAAGCGATGAATATTGTTACACAGATAAAAAGTATAAAACAACTCAGTGGACACAAGCCAACTTACTGTTCATGTCTCATTCTTCCTGGCCTCTCCCCAACCCTGTACAATGTGTTTGAAGGGAATGGGCAAAGGCAGCTATGAAGATATGCTTATGAAATCAGAAATATTGTTCAAGCAACATGCTCAATATTTTCCTCTTCGTAGTCAATACTTGTTAAGGAACTTTACTATAAAACAAGAAATAATTTAGAGATTCCTCCTTTAGATCATTACAGAATAATTTAGATTTCTTTCGTCTCTTTCTTACTGTTGTGGAACCAAGGATACACCTCAGTTCCTCCACCTCTCTTTCTGCATTAGTTGAGGATTATTTCATAGGACTGATAATGGAGGAGTTTCAGATTGACCTGCTCTGAATTTTAACGTGTCGCCCTTTAGCGCCAGCCCACGATTTCTGCTTTGTGAACCAAAACCCCCCAAGATGCTGCCAAGACCCTTTACTGGTCTGGATGATTCTGCTTATGTTGGCTGTCTGCTGCTGGGAACAAGGCTCAGCCAGCACTGCTAAAAGGCCACAAGAGGAAAGAAATTTATTTATGAAGGTCTGAGCTTGTCTTCACTGCTCAGAAAAACTCCCCTTTCTGCTGCTTCATGAGTGTAACAGGCATACCAGGAAGAAGGGAACAAGACAAGAGGAACACAAGATCCTGTGAATTCAGGCTATGATCCTGCTGGCACCAAGTCCATGGCAATGTCTGTGTCCTGCATGTATCCAGGACCCCAGTGCAGAGAGAATATTTAATTAAAACCTATTCCTCAGCAGCAAACAGCTAACTCAGCACTACCAATTTACCAAGTACACTGAGGCAACAGGTTGAAACTGACTCTCCTGACTTTCTTGGCAGTAACCAGTAAAGTGAGCTTCCAGACAAAGCCAGAAAACCCTCAGCTGATTAACAAGCTCTCTGGAGGCTGAAAAACATTGGTGTATATGCATTTTCTGCCAAGGGAGGCAAACCTGGAGGTTTTACTTCAAAAAATCAAACCAAGGGAACCTCCCAACATGTAACAGATGAAAAAGGTATTTCCACTAACTGAGCAGGCCAAAGGGTAGCAAGATATGGCAGCCCCACAAAAAGACCAGTTCTTCACCAAACCTCATCAGGTGATAGGGAGGTGGAAATAAGAGTCCTCATTCATGCTGGAAACCAGTCAATAAAACAGACTAGACCCAAAAAAGGCAGTCCATCATCTTTGCTCCAGAACTGCCAGGAAGCAAAAGGCCTCTTGTGGCTCCTAATGACACTATGTTGGAGGAGGCTTCAAGGAAGAGGAGGAAGAATTGCTGAGAAGTCCTAAGGCACTCACAACATGGCAACATGAGTGTCCCAACTAGATTTCAGCTGCACCAAGTTGTGCTCCCAGTCAGCTGGGCAAGTAGCTCCTGCCCCCAGTAACCAGGCAGGCATCCTCTCTGGTGGAGAACAGCTGTGTTAGGACATCGGTGCACACTTGGGAGGGAGAGAGAGGAATCTTCCATGTATGAGAAACTCTGCTCTGGCTGCAGCTCAGTGCCTAACCATCCTCTGTCCTCACAGTCAGTGCCCCATACTGCTGAGCCACTTCTCAAGAGAGCAAACCATGATTCTTGTAGAGCATCCTGATAGCTTCATGTTGGCTCGGGAAAAGCCTCAAGGGAAATGGCCTTGAATAAATCTTGCTTTGTAGTTATATCAAGGGACTGTTGTGCTAAAGCTTCTGCTAGAAGATCCACAGCTCTTTTGTTTCTTGACACTGAAGAGGACCTGCTGAACTCTCAGCTGCCACGTACACAAGGAGGGTGACTTTCCCAGAGGGGCAAGTAAGGCAGTGCATGGTTCTAAAGGCATTCAATTACAGAGCCAAGTCCTCAAGTCACAGACACTTTGGTGGTGGTGGTGGTGGTGGAGGAGAGCGGTCAGGTTGGCAGGTGCTAAGGGAAGTGGCAGAGGGGGAGCAACAGAGCTCTCACAGCTATTAATATGGTTCTGACTTTAAACTCTTGTACAAGCAGCAGGTGAAAATCATCCCAAAGATCTACAGTGTAAAGGGAAGAAAGAAATACATGAAAACCAGAGAATGGGTGCAGTGGAGTCAGCAACTTGCAAACTAACAATTCAGACCCACACTGGAGTGTCAGCCTGCTCCTGCCTGGGGATAACACACTCCAGCTTGCAATAGGCAGCAGGAAAAAGCAATCTGTGCTAATCCTTGTAATTAACCACCAGTAGCTTCCTGGGGTGTAATTTGGCTGCTTGCCAGAACAAAGGGGAAGATGAGGAACTCCCAGACACATCTGCATAATGAAAAAAGAATATCCTGTGCCAGCCCCTCTTAAAATGAGTGCAAGACATTCACATTCTACACCTTTATTCATCACCCTCTCGCAAATCATTGCAGACCCACAGGGCTGCTCTTCAACATGACACAGCTGAAGGAAAAATTCTGGATAACTCGAGATAATCCTTAGGATCCCGAGTGGGAAGGTCCCTGCTGCGGGGTGGGCAGTTACGGGACACAGCCACAGGAGGGCTTCCTCGGGCTGCCGAGCCATGGCCTCCCATAGCCCCGGAGGAGGACAACTCCTTCCCGGCCCTGCTGGATACACAGCGTCACGGCAGGGAATTCGCCAGACTGGCACAAAGGCTTTTGCTTTGGACCTGGTGAATCCTCAAGCCCCCGAAGTACCTGGCAACTTCTCCTTGCCAGGTAGGGAAGAGCAATAAAACATCTTTTTTCCATCCCTCAGCTCAGGAGTTCCTTCAACTTCTGCCCAGCACCCCAAAACTCCCCTCAGCCCTTTTTACCTGCACACAAGCAATGCTGATGCCCACTGCCCCAATAATTTTCAGATGCTCTTGAATGAAGTTTTCCAGCTTGGTAATGCAACCACTCTGCAGAGTGAAAGGAGAGACATGGAAAATCAGCTTTATTTTAACCTCTTGTTCACTTTAATCCAATGTTTGCAATCCTTGAAAGCAGCATTTTAAAAAGTCTTGTCTGTGAGCAATCTCTTCCCCCCCTATTCTCTGGAAAAGCTAAGCAGATGATGTGAACTGCATCATGATTGGTATTGCTCAGGACCAACTGGCTCAGGAACCTCTGAACAAACCCAAGGTGGCTGCTGGCAGTGCAGGAGAAATGCAGAACTGACCACATTACACACAGTGTGTCACTCTTCTCTCAAGTATGTGGAGAAAGATTCACTCACTCACTGCCTAGCTCCTGCCTGGAGGGGATGTTTATTCCTGTGAGGCCAAAAGGCTAAAGAAATGTTTCTAAGTGCATCCAGTACCAACAACCCTTACATAACTGAAGCCTTTTAAGAGTCAATTCTTCCCACTGCTATTTATTACAGCAGTGAGTTTTGGTGTGGCAGGCTCTGTCTGCCTCTGCCTTGCAACTGTCAATCAAGAACCAAAAGTATCTCCATCTGCACCTCACGGAGTAATTCCAACCACAGGAAGCTGTGTCAAATGTAGGACTTGCATCCAAATCTCTTGCCAGAGCCAACAACCTCTCCTGCTTCCCCCCATAATTAATGTAATTAACATAAATAATTATTTTCCGCTATAGCTACATATTAAATAACAGTCTACAGAGCTCAGCTAAAGAAGTGCATTCTACATTCCAAGGAATGCTACTGACTTTGAAGCCTACTGACAGTTTGCAGTAATAACCCAACACCTTTACACCTTTGTGACAGGTGGCTCTGAAGCCCTTCTGCTCTTTACCTCCTTGTAGATGTTGGAAGGATGGTCTCTTCTGCCACACAGGTCAGTGATCGTCTTACAGCAGCTGTCTGGGACTTTCCTCCCACTGGCCTCTGGAGATTTGATCCACAGGCTGTCAGCCCAGTCCGTGTAGTTGTTGCTCCCACAGCACTTGAACTGCACACACACAAAGCAAAGGCTGAGCCTGCAAGCACTGCAACCTTTTTCTCCCTCCAGCCTCCCACATCAAGCCCTGGGCTTCACCCTCCTTTGCAGACACTCCAGCTATCTCATGGGTTTGGTTTTTTTATAATTTTTAGTGACTTTGTGTTAAGAGTTCCCCAAATGGCTATTTAAATATCAAGTTCATCCATCCTTCAGCAGCTGTGACTTTTGTTTACTGCTGGGACGAGCTGTAACCAGAGTGCACCTGCAGCTGCCTCAGCTCATAACTGCGTGTTAATGATGGCAACAGGATAAGTTTAATTACCAGTTACCATCACAAATGCACCTGCTATGGCACTATGCAAAGAGAAGTCCTTGTGCTCTGAATGTGCCTATGCACAAGGGCCTTTTCTGTGGGAAAACCTGTCAGAACTGTGGCAGCCCTAACCTGAACCACCCCTGAGCCAGGCACAGCAAACAACAGTGGCAGGAGAGCTCTTCTTTCATTACATCTTGCTCTCTGGGGTACTGAAAAGCTTAATGAAAAATGTCAGCAATTTCTTCAAAGCTCTTTGAACTGGGAAAGTAGAAGCAGCTGTCAGAGTGACTTGGCAGCTCCAGTTTGCTGGGAACAGTCCAGATATCATTTCCCCAGTGCTACTGGTCATGCAATTCAGTGATCACACCATGCAATTCTGCCAGTTGCATGGTTCAGGCACTGCACCTCACCCAACTTTGTCTTGAATCAGAACATACACTCAGCATACAGAAGAAATACCTGTAGGCTGGGCATCAAGAGATGCCTTTTGTGTGCTTGGTTTTAAGCCCCGAAGTTGCATTAATCCTCTTTGCCTCCAGAGACACCCACCTCCTGCTGCAGTTTGTCCACTGCACTGGTAACACTCTCTTCTCCCTCCCTCCGGTACTTCTGGGTCATGGTGTTCTTCAAATTTTGCTTCAGCTCCAGGCTCAGCTGAATGGAAGACACAAATGGGACAAAATCACAAGGCAAACTCACTCCTCAGAATGACCCAGAGCCCTGCATACATTCCATTGCTTTTGCTCCAAGAGGAGGATGGAGTACCTAGTGGAAGCTACAGCTTCCTTCAAGATCGTCCTCCAAGGCTGGACTGGACAGGCTTATTTCCAAATGATTACAGATCAGACTTCTGTTTTAATAACTGCAGGGAGGTGCTTTGGGATCAAATTTCAACCTGTGTTACATATCCCCACATGGCTTCTCACCTTGAATGTGCCAGATTGCCAAGACATGCCTGCAATAAAAGGGAATACAAAAGTGTGCCTGCTTAAACATGAATATGCCTGTGAGATCATGGGCAGTCTTCTCCCTCTAAGCTTGTAAAAAATACTAAGAACTCTAATTTTGTAAAAAATACAAATCACTCTGTCCAGGAGCAGGAATAAATCAAGAGTTCTTGGCATGATGGACTGAAGCCACATAAACCAAACAGCTCTTGTATCATCTTGAAAAAGGATGCCATAGGAGGGAATTAAGTGTGTGATTGCAAAAATCACTGCAAGGCCTTTCTTGATAATAGAGAGACAAAGTCTGATTTTGCAAGAGCAGAATTTCTGAAAGCATCATCATAAACCACTGGCATGTTCAAGTGATTGGATTCAAACATTTATTCCCATGGAGACTCTTTCAATCTAGCTGAATTCTTCTCACCCCTTGGTGACAGCCAAGATGTGCCAAAGAGCCACATCCTTTTTTTTGTTATCCTGGTTGTATCTCTTTTTTTTTTTTCCATACTGGTTCATGCAGCAACACTGCTTTTGTCCAACACCTTTGAAAATCCAAGTTTCCTATACCAATATAAACAATGCCAACATGCATTTTAGATGGGGTCAGTGGAATAAACAGCTGAGCAACATCTTTATACATCTTTTATTCTACATAGTAAGTAGTAAATGAGAGGTCAAACATCTGGTTATGCTAAGCTGTGCAAAATACAGTCTGGAGTTTATTCTCCCTTTGAAGCACTGCTTTATCCAACCCCATGTATCAGATGGGGACAACACCTACCTCCCAGAGATGATATGAGGCGTCATTCATTAATATTTGCAAAATGCTTTGAGATCTTGGGCTGGGAAGCTCTATGGAAATGCAAAGGACTTAGCATAATAGAAAGAAAGGAAAAGGTTCAGCAACTGGAAGGCAGAGGCAAATAAAGAGGAGAGTTCATTAGCAGAATTATTACTTGGGAGAAAAGCAGTTACCTGCGGGCTCACGGGGAAGAACTGCAGCATGGAACAGAGATAAAGAACCAGTTTAGACACACACATGCAAGCCTTAGACACCAAAGCAAGGGCTGAAATAAAAACAGTGGCAAACAGAGCAAGCAGCCTGCAACCAAGAGAGAAGTGGGATTTATCAGCCAGAGTGCAAAGGGATGTGCAGCTGTTGATCAGAGACGCACTCAAGTGATATAAAGAACTCAGGGGTACAATTCTGAATATGCTGTCCCTTATTTCAACCCAGGGATCAGCTCCTTTTCATCCATTGTCACATACGAACCTCATGCATTTGCACAGATGGATGGACAGATCCTGGCTTCCTGCCATGCCTGCCAGGATTGATCTTTTCCTGTTAAATATGCACATTCATACCCCAGATCCCTCCTGGCAGGAGCCAGTACAGTTCTTTGGCTCCTTGCAAACCACCAGTGCCCATCCAAGGCAAAGCATAGAAGGTCCAAGAGAAAATGGAATGGCAAGGAGTCCTGGCAGTGAAGTCAACAAGATGGGATGTTCAGCTGCTTTTCAGACAGCCATTTGATAACAATCCTAATTTGCCACTTCCAATCAATTTCGAGACATGACAGCAACTTTGCAGGCTGTTAGTGCCTTGGCGGTTAAACTCCCTTTGAAGGCAAAGTGATGAATTAAGCCCTGCTCTCGGCAACTGCAAGAAGTGCCAAGCCAGACCTGCAGCTGTTGGGAGCCTGTCCTGTGTCTGCAGCCCCTCAGCTGTGCTGCTTAAGTAAAGCTCTCAAAAAGTTCTTGACCTGGAAGGACCTCTCAGCTGGTCCATTCATCACCTTTGCCGGATGCAGCAGGAACTGCTCCTCCTGTGTCCTGAACACGCTCAAGTGGCACTAACGTGATTTTAGTTGCTTGCACTATGCCTTGAAGGCTGTTAGGAGAGTTCCTAGATCTACACAGCCTCAAAAACTGTCTTCTACAAGGGTCTACAGATAAACAGGGCACAAAGTGCACCACAGGAAGGAGCTGAGCAGCAGGGCTGAGCAGCCCCTTGGAGTAATGACCACCACTTTGTCAAAACCAGTAAACAATCCAAGGTCTTTTGTATATGGAGGGGAGTGAGTAGGTGAACCACGAACAGACCTATGTCCCAAGCATCCAGGCCAAATTTTGGCTGGAGAAATGGGACCATAACGAGCTGTTCTCTCTCCCTTGTTTGAGTCTCCAAGGACTAATGTGCACTCACCTGCTGGTAGTAGATATAGGCCAGGATTCCTGCAATGATCTCCAGGAGAAAGATGCACAGCAACAATATGAAGTACTGTAAAATAATGGGAAAAATATATTAGAACAGAACATAAGGAGATACCAGGAGGCAGCTTTTCTTTACCTGGTGAAATGCCTGACTCTGTCTTCACTTATGCTTTTCTGCAGCAGGGTTCAAAAGCAGGGGCTGGGATTAAGACTTCAGTAGGGTAGGAAAGGAACAATCCCACAGATTAGTAAAAAAACACCAAACCACAGAATAACTGAAGACAAGAAACAGCAAGCCTGAGTTTAACTCACAGAGCCAGAGAGATATAGAGAATGGAAAAGTGTAGGCAACCAAGATAAGATCACTGTACAAGAGAAAGTGGTTGCTAGATAACCTAATGACTACACTCAGTATACAGCAAATATCTGATTCTGACATCACTACAAAAAAAATTTAACTTTTGCTTGTTTAGGGCATTTCACCAAGTTACTAAGGAGGTATGTATGTTATAAAGATGATTCAATAAAACCACAGAGGGCCCATTTCACCAAATATACAGCACAGCAGCTGAGCATAAAGCATCTGTGCTCCCAGTGACTTCTGCAGGGCTCAGCCACAGGCTGAGGGGCACTGTTGAAGTGGATGGACTTCAGCACTGATTCACACTCAGCACTGGGACTGTATGTGCTTTTGAACTAGGGTCTAGATGGAAAAGCTCAGCATCTCAAAACCAAAGTGAGAAGAACTCTTAGAAGACTAATAGGAGAACATGACTATTTCTTAAAAGGGCTTAGTGGCAACGAAGTGAAAAGGGTAAGCCCTGCTTACTACAAGGAGAATCAAATGGGCAGTACAGAAAACTGTTTGGGAGCCCTGCTCTATTCACAAACAAGTAAGAAAGCCAAGCCCATGAGGAATATGTGCAGTAGATTAAAAGGACTAGGCAGGCCTGAAGAGCCAGGGTGATGCATCCACTTCCTGCTTAGGGTCCAAGACAGCTTTTCAGGGAGAACCCCTCTCCCGACAAACAGCCCCTGCCTTGCTCGTGGTCAGCAATGAACAGTTTCTTTACAGATCCAGGCTGTTCTGTGACTGCTATTAAATTAATCTTTCTGTAGATAAAGCTAAAGAGAGCCCAGTTCCAGCCACAACAAGGACCTCAAGCGAAGTTCCTGTAAGAGCTGGCTTCCCCATGACAGAACAAACAAATTATCTCCCATTTTCTGTTTTACCCTCAACCTTAAGAAAGGTCTATTACCAAGAGACGAAGCAAATGGCTCCCTACAAATGGTCTGTAACTGGACATCAAACCTGCACAAAAAAGGACAGTCACGATCTGGACACAGCAAGGATGCCTTCTGTTGCACAAGGGTTACACCCCCACTGTGCGCTCTTTTCACTCCGTATTTCCCAGCCCCTTCTGCAGGAATAAAATGACACAAACACTCAGGCTTCCTCCTTCACCCCTGCTGGGCTTCAGCAGCTGCAAAGGAAGGACAGCTGGGTTTTATCTGCAGACCAGGCTTTAATCTGAGCACACAATCTCAGCGTTTCACTCCCCTGCCCCAGGCTCTCCCCCACAGAGATCCCGACCATCTCCCATCTCCGAAGCCTGTACAAGGTACCCATTCATCCCAGGGCAATGAGTCACACGCTGGAGTGCAGGATAGCTAAAGGCTGCTCCCAACATTCCCAGGAGGTTGAAAAGGGGCAAGAAAGGGTTGGCAGGCCCTGACACAACGGCTGCCTCTCTTTTGTTGGGACCTTGTTATGTCTTAACTGACCTGACATCATTTCTCTGCCAAGGAGGGGCAGGAGGATGGCAGGATGCTGAGAACAACCAATGGACTGGAAAGCTGATTTATTTTTCCTTGCTCTGTGTAATGGCCGATGCATTCAGGTAGAGCTAAAGTTATGTCACCACGAGCTCTCTGCTCGCTGTGCTGGCTTACAGTGGATAGAAACAAACATGTATCCAGCAGACCTTAACAAATCTGAGTCACAAGTAAAACCTTGTGAGGGAGGTTAGTGCATCTACCACCCATGAACCCAACCTGTCTCTGCTGATACACTCCACCATTATCTTACTCTCATCGTTCCTTCAGGGCCACTTCTAAGCATCATGCTGATACAGGGGAGCTGCAGCTTTCACTCTGGACACACACAGAGCACAGGGCTGCTCTCCCTGCTCTTCAGCTGTAGCTGCAGGGCTTTCTTAGAGGTCTGCTATGGGAGGAGTAGGCCAGCTCTGGCATGGAACTGTAGGGACATGCCCTACTTCTTTCCCAAGTCAGAAAGGTGTGAGCATCAGAAGCTCTCTAGCAAACATATTCCTGGACCTGGGTGGGCTCTAAGCAAAATTTACCCTGGCTCTGGTTCCAAGACTGAGTCAGGGCTATTGCGTGTCTCCTCAAGATCTACAGAGTCCAAATTCCATCCAGTTTCGAGTGAGGTACCAAGTGTTAAGTGTGTTTTCTCTGAATAACACAAAAAATGGTTCAACCCACCTACAACCCAAATAATTAGAGAGATATCTTTCTACTACCTGAAAAAGAGATAGATAGCAACGAAACTCAAAAATCAGCAACCTCACTTCAGTGGGAGGGTTCCAGGCTAAAATGCAGCAGTAACAGAAATCCTAATCCATGTGTGTTCCCTTCTCCCTGTCCAAGGCAGCTGACTTGAAAAGGCAGTGTGAGGGGCCAGGCCTGAAGAAAGTCACCTTCTCTCTTAATAAGCAAGGTCTCCTATTTGACAGGTCTTTCCCTGGGACTCCTGCTGCATTTTGACTGAAGTATAACAGTGGTCTGTGTCCTTGTAAAGAGCTGGACTGCAGCATCACAGCCAGCCAGGCTGCAGATCCACTGCCTTGCCTGCTCATGGAGCCAGAGAAACTCCACCTCTGCTGCCCAAGCCCCAGCACAGCACATGGTTAAGGAAGGCCAGTAAGAAATAACAAAAAAGTAGCACAGCTGTGACTGATAAGCAATGAAATACCATGAAAAGCCTTGAAGTGGGCTCATAAAACCCAAGTTACATAGAAGGCAGCAAAAAAATTCACAGCTTCCCAACTTTTCAAGAGAAAAACAAACTAAAAACCAGATACGCATTTTACAAGCAGCATCCAAAGCTGTCAGTAAATGATTTTTAAAAGCACCAGGGCAGCACTGGGGAGAGCACAGCTCTGTGCTCCTTATACTGCTCCCTCCCATATTTACATGGGTCTCTTGTACAGAGGGAAAGTGGGACTGGCTGGCACAGCCCCTGGGGTGACTGTGAAGCTGTCAGGATTACTGTCTGAGCTCAGAGCTGGCAGAGGTCCCCGCTAGGCTCACCCAGCCCTGGCAAGCACAGCCCTGTCTCAGATAACTCAGGGCAACCAAAGCAGAGCACAAGGAAGAAGAGACAATAGGTCTGTCACAACCAGCCACTCCGAAAGGACGCGTGGTGTAAGGAGACAGAGTGACCTTTTATTCCCAAGAGACAATTATTAGTTTTCTATGGCAGAATAACAAAGAAAACTCCACTGGATTTTCATACGTAGCTTCTGGCTGAGGGAAAAAGACAAAGGGAGATCTCTTTGGCATGGAGAGTCAGTGAAGCAAGGCCTAAACCAACTGCTACAGACCAGGAGCCCACTGAACAAGCATCAGCAATGCACTCACTGTTTCTCCCTCTATATTTCTGCTCCTCTAGCTGGCCCTACTCTGCCTCTCACAGGGATTATCAGGTCTGCATAGCAGTGAAGCATCAGGCTTGCTCACAACTCTTATTTCTGCTCCTCTATCCAAACTAAAGAGGAGAAATGGGGTCGGTCAGGTGAACGAGGATTTGCAAAGGGAGAAGCTGGCTTTTTTTTGTACCTGTGAAAGCCAAGAGCCACTGATTGCTATTTCAGTCACTGCACTCACCACTGCAGCCCAGGCACTAAAACAGACTGCTGCCACACTCCAGACAGAAAGGGAGATTTGAGAGGGAGCAAGCAAAATAGAAACCTCAGGGCTGGTAAAAAACTTCAGTGTAGGTGGGTGAGCAGGGAGCTCAGGAAGTAACACAGAGAAAGCTGTAAAAGAAGCAGCAGATTATCGAAACAGTATGGCGCTTTTTTGTGGAAGCAAGACTAAAGGAATTTTTTTGCAACTGAAGAAAATATTGGAAATGTTCTAATCTTTGACAACCAAATGAAGAAGTGTATTAATCTGACTTGAACCTAATGTCATTAAAAGCTGGTTTTGTTACAGGTCTCTCATATTTTCCTCCCTCTTTCCATTTTCCAAAACAGAATATAGAATGGGCAAGGAAGAAGGAAGAGACAAAAGCCACAAATTTTCTTTTGAATTGTTTCAAATAGATGTTCTCACACAAAGCATAGGTATTACTTTTTTACTCATGAACCATGCAGCACATTCTTTGTGTGGATAAAAGAAAATGCTCCTGTCCACTGAGACATGGACAACACTGCTGTCAAGAGCTGGAGACCTTAGCTGGATATTTGCTCAAGGACAAACAAATAAGGCCAGTGCACAACACAACCAAGATGCTTCCCCCAAATAAAACAATCAAGCAAAACTCACCACTCTTAGCAAATTCCGCCGCTCTTTGAAGGTGGCACAGCACCCAAGGATGCCAGTGACCATGACCACCACCCCAGCCACCACCAGGATATAAGCAGTTGCAGAGTATGTGCTGGAGGAGAGCAGGCTGATGTAGTCACTCTTCTCAGCCAGGGTCCAGGTGCCCACTGCCATCACGGCCCCACCAGCCAGCTGGGGAGAGAGAGAAGCGAGCAAATGAAAGGTGTCTGAGGCATGAACTTCCTCCCCTCCCAGAGCAACTGGACAGGGACAGCTCCATCAGCTAGCTAAAGATGGTCCACATTAAAGGATGGACTCACTGGTCCACATTAAAGGATGGACTGGACCACGTCCTGAGCTTCAACGCACCCAGTTCAGCACCCCAGGCAGCCTGAGATGGAAGCTATCTAAACCATCTACCTGTGTACAGCAGCTCACACTCAGACCAGAATCTTCCCAAATGTAGCCACACTGGGTTTTGGGCAAATAAAACATGTCAAATCTGTATGACCAGCCTGGCTGGCTAAACTTTGACCCTTGTAGCAAGTGAACACAGAGAACCCAACCACATCCCTAGCACTCCCCTCTCTCCTTGTAAGCCTTCAGCTTCCAGAGGGTTTTAGGCAGCTTCTGCAATTTTAGGCAGTTTTCCTGAAAGGTCTGACCTGGACACTCCATTGCTCTGTCCATGCACCAAAGTAAAACACAATCCTTTGGCATCAATCCTTTGGTGGAAAGTATGAATCTAAGAAGCTCTTAAGTGGATCAGCTGCAAAAAGGTGTGTGTCATCTGCCAGCACTCCCTCTGCCATTTTGAGAGAAGGAATGGCAAGACAGTGGAGCCCTGAGGCTCCTGGAAAAAGTAAACCAGGTGAAAAATCAAGGCTTATTTTCAGGCTTCCTGTAATTCTCTATATTTGGTAACATGACCTAAAAACAGCCACATGCTAGAGTGTCAAACCATAACTTCTGCAGCCTGGGCAGCCAAGGCCGAGGGGTGACATTTCACCCAACAGGACAAAGGCTGTGTCCTACTGACGTCAGCACTTCTTCCCAAAGACTTCATTAAGTCCAAGATTTCTGCACCCCTGACACCAAAACTGCAGGGACCATCTCATTGCCTCTGACACAGACTTAGTTTTCTTACCCAGAAAAAGAAGTTGAAGATGAAGAGAAGGTACTTCAGACAGATGGTCCCACATGTTTCCTTCTTTTCTGTATATTCACGCATCTTTCTGCTTCACCAAGTTCCTTAAAAAAAAAACCAAAAACCAGGAAAGCTTGAGTAAGTCAGTCATCACACCACTTCTCCCAGAAGGCCAGCATTATTACTCTCCTCCTGCAAGATCTAACACTTGCAATCTTTTGCTGAAGTAAGCTGGTGAACAAGCCATTCACCTGACTTCAGGGACACAGGACAGTGTTTTCTCAGATAAAGAGCTCTCGTATCCATTTGGGTGACCTACACACAAGATCTTGCACAATCCCAGGCCTGTTCTCCAGAAAATCCCAGTCTGGCTCCTGACTACAGCCTGTAGGTGCTGTTCTGAAGACGGCAACAGAAACCTTGGTCTCTGATATTTATGGAATAATCTGTCTCCAAAGAATATTATTTTCTCACTGGCATTAGTTACAACTGCCTTAAATAGATCCTTCTCTAAGTTTGGGCTATTTTTGATCTTTACAACTGTAACTGGGAACACACTTGTTATATGTTCAGATGTCCTATCCTTTTTGAACCTCAGCAGTCTGTTGGAGTAATTAATTCTCTTCTTCACTGCTTACTTTCCATGGGCCTTCTCACTGGCTAGCTGTCCCCCAGGGCACTAAGAGACTGTCCCAGCTACTAAGAGGAAGAAACACAACCCTTGGCTTCAGATGATCTGACAGCATAAAATGCCCCCACAGATATGTAAGGAATGGGATTTTGTTGTAAATCAGTCCCAGTGCAGTGTTACAGATCTGCTCCACCCTGGAGCACGTTTCTCAGAAGTGGGTCTGCAGCAAGCACAGTTCCATCTTACTTCACTGCCTGTTGTTCAGACCTCAAAGTCTGAACCTCTCAAAAAAATATTCTCATCACTGCCTGACCAGGCAGACAGGACAAAAGCACTGCCCAGAGTATCGCTGCCAGCATCACCTGTGTGAGGCAGGATGCAGCAAATCCTCACCACTTGCATTCAATTAAAAAATCATCCCTTTCCTGCCACACCAGCCAGCAAGGAATGATGCAAACATTGTGCGCCAACATCAGAGTGCAATGTTTTCCTAAAACAGCAATTTCCCTGGAAGCAAGCAGGCAAACAGCCTCTACATTTTTCCAGAGTGGAGTTCATGCTTAGTTAAATTACAAAACTTCTTCACACAAGTGATGCAAGCTCCCTCCAGGGACCCACTGCAGCTGCACCCAGCCATGCAGTACAGACTCATCTACCTTGGCAAAATACCTGACAGCAAAGAAAGTGAGAAACAGGTTACATACAGCCAGGCTGCACATCAGGTGACTATCAGCATTATCTTTGCTACCACACTTCTAATGTCTGGCTTTAGAGCCAGATGAACCAAGGCTGGGAACAGCAGTTGTCCATTCTGCAGCATAACTGTATTTTATTTACAGGAAACTATTTCCTTGTGCTTCATGCCAGCCCACTCAAAAGCCCCAGCCAGCCCGTGCTTTTGAAACTAACAAATGAAGCTAACAAGGAAAGCAAGAGTGTGAACATGCCAACAGTCCCACCCATGCCCATCCCCGTCACCATTTCACAAGAAAACATTTTTCTCCAGAATAACATCTGGCAACAGCATTTGGCAGCAGAATGCTGCTTCACTGGCAAAGGGAGCAGCTCTGAGATGCTGGCACAGATCAAGGAGAACAACTCTTCAGAGTTATCTCCAGAAGAGATCAGAACCTCCAGCAATGCTCAGATTAATTGCCATGTTGCAACACAAAAGGGCCCCAGGCTCTGGGAAGGAATGGATGCTGCTGGTACTGTATGCACTGACCAGGCTTGCAAGTTCTCCATAAGAAGATGCCCCATGAACACAACATTCATGGAAGGTGACAGATTTACAGTTCCCAGAGGCTTCATTAAGCCACAGAACAAGAATGGCAGCAGCAAGGCAGCCACACACGCCTGCACAACTCAGAACAGGTACCTCAGCCCAGATCTGAGATGCCTTCCAGTAACAGGTCTTCTGGCCACCCCGTCTAATACCAGGGCTGTACGTAGAGGAACATGCACTGCAGCCCTGCAGAGACTGACCAGAAGATGATAACCATGCCTTCTGTCCTTAGGCTCCTTGGCCCAGTTTCCCTCTTGCTCCCGAGGATTTTAGGAGCCTGCCTACCTACCTACCTACCTGCCTCCCCCTACATATATCAAAGGTGCTGGGCCCTAGCAAGGGACACTAACTTGTCCCTCCTAATGCAAGAGCTCAGAAATCCCTGTCACAGCTCCATCTTGTCCAGGGTGAGGACTGGGCAGACGCACAGCTGAGACTGCACTTGCATCAGATGACAGACAGTCTGAAATCCCCCTCAAGACGGCAGGTCCTGCTCCACCCAGCACTGGGCACAGACCTTTCAGGCAGCCTAGCTTCGGTGCTGGCAGGAGAGGATATGCCTGTTTCCAGAAAGCTGGCAGGGAACAGCTGCAGGTTTATAAAGCAGGGTGAATCACCAGGGATGGCAGACCATGAATCAGAAAGCAATCAGGGCTGTCTCCTGTTTGATCTATCCTTCCTAGCCAGGAGCAGAGCTGATGGCACTGGCTGCCTCTGCATGCTTAATGACTCACCCCGCCAACTATTCAGGGAAAGGCAGCTCTCCAGACCCTCTTTCTGGAAGTGTTTGTGCTCCTTGCTTCACACAGGGTGATCTGCTGCCTCCCATCAACTGCAAAGACAGGGTCAGGCTTCAGGGAGCTATCCTGGTCTTCAGGGAAAGCAAGTGAGGGCAGGAGACTACAGTGAAATGCTTTTCCCAAGGAGTCCCAGCAGTGGGAGGGGGAACCACAATCTGCTTCCCAGGCTTAGGGTCGCTTCAGGCTCTGAGCCTCATTTCCCAAAAAGCACAGAGGTGTTGGTCAGTGTCACAGCACCAGGATGAATATGGGGGCCGCATCCTGAATTCACTGACAGAGCCAGAGTCTCTTGCCTTCCATCATCCTTATAACAAACCCTCAGAATTTATATTAATCACTCTTGAAACTGGACAAGAAGCAGCAACAGTGATTAACACACATAATTCTATTCTATTTTAAACACTGAGGCAAAAACCTGTTCTGAATCATTTTCAATAATTACACGAGCTCTCCGATGAACAGGAAATGGCAAGCTCTGCCACAGGGGTATATTTACCAATATATAAAAACATATTAATTAAACACGAGATTCATAATGGGAAGTACTTTGCTAACTGAGAAAGTGGTTAGAAGACTAAAAGTACTTCCATAATGAAGTTTTCTTGGTCCAGTCCAACAGACAGTAGCTTCATCAGTTAAATTTCAGCAAGCAATCAAGGAATACAATGAAATTCAGTCACACAATGGAAAGAAGTATTTTCATGGAAATCATGAGAATCAACAAGAGGTTCCTACTATCCCCACACACACTGCAACAGAAATAACAGAGAGAAATAATTCTCTAGGAAAAACAAAATGCATTAAGCTGGGAGGAAAAAACAAGTGACAGAACCTGTAGATGAAAGGGAGGGGTAACAATGTGAAGATTAATTCAAGAAACTGGGAGTTGAACAGCTTGAATACAGCTTCCCACTCTGACACAGACTCTGTGCATAGACATGGGCAAGTCCCTCAGTCTGACCCTTGCCTCCCTCTTCCTCCCCAGTGCAAGACCCTCATGGTTCTCTAAACCTAGTGATTTTATGAGGATCTGCACTGAGAAACTCTGCTGATGGAGGAATGCCAGCTGAGAGGCATGACAGGCTCCAGGTGACTGGCAAATTGGCAAAAGCCCGACAGCAACACGATTTCACAGACTCAAAAGTGCTTTTGCCAGCAAAGACTATTTCAGCCAGTGAACTGGAACAACCTCTTCTATGATTAGTAAAATACATACTTATAATGAGAGGAATACCTGGTAAAGCAATTTTGGCAATAATTGATGAGGCTTGCTGGTTCAAATACATCAGAGATTGAGAGGTGCTAACAATGAAGTATACGAGTAACAGTGAATAACAGTGGAATAACAGTGAAGCAAGGAGGAACCTATGCAAACATCTCAAAAAGATAAAAAAGATAGAGTGAGCTCATCCTGCCCTGTGTGACTGCAAGCCACAACCTCCTAGGAGGGTAAGAATAAACAGTGCATGACTGCCAGGCAAGGCTGGGATCATGTCAGACATGAAACCATTCCATAGTCTGATTTTCTTGGATTCTCATCCTACTGTGACTGAACCCTTAGGACAAACCAGACCACAAGAACTCACTAGAAGTTGAGCAGTATGTCTCCAGTTCTGAGTGCTGAGCATCTGGGAACACAAGCACTGCACAGACAGCTGTGAAACCTAAAATTTCAATGGCAGGACTTGCTCTGCGTGTTCCACACCACACCACTGTATTTTTCTTTGCAGACCCAAAGGCACACATAGGCATGCACACACAGCCCAGCTCAGAAAGCATATGACATGCACACACACACACACACTCCTGCTGGATAGACATTCATTTAGTCATCCCAGACACTGCTTGGTACATTTGCCTCAACTTGCACAGTAACAGCACTTAATTAAACAGCAAAGAAAGCCAGGCCTGCAGGCTTTTTCTGCACAACCTGCCCTAAAGCAGCATCTGACAGATGGGTAAGAAACAATGCCAAAGAAAATTAATAGCTCCCAGGCCATTAAAAGCATCATTATTTAAAAGTATTGATTTTTGAGTGATAGCAAGCAAATTGGTATCCAATACATCAGTGACAACTATTCCACAGGTAACTCATACACCACAACTTCAATAACTTCTAACATCTTTACCAAAGCACACAAGATAGACTTGCTGCAGGAAATCCCACTGCACCTGTGCTGTAACAAAAGTGCAAACCACTGGGCACACTGCTGGTCCAGGGAAATGTTCCACTGGAGACTATCTGAGCTGGGCCAGATAACCCTGGCAGCCATCAGCAAACAAAGCAGATGTCCTTCCCTTGGTATGTGCAGTGCAGGTGTGGGCCAATAACTTTAATCTTCAGCAAACTCACTGACATTCTTCGTCAAGGCTAAACTTCAGCCTTTGAAAGCATGACCTCTCTTGAGTTCCCTCTCTGTAAGATGAAAACATTACCACTGACACTTTACCTACCCCACTGAACATCCTCAGAAAGGGCCTCCAGCTGTTTATCATCTGCCAGAAAGCAGCTAAAAGTAATTTAAGTAAAGCCTTCCCAGGAGAGGAATTCTAAACCTTGCAGGTAAAGAGGTCAAATTCACACCATGTGCCATTATCCACCCCAAATTGATAGCCAACATGGATCAGCAGTCTTGACACTGACCTTTCACCACCAAAGCAGGTGACAGCACCAGTGCAAATGTTCAGTCCTCTTCAAAGGCTTTTTTCCACCCCCTCTCTTCTTGCTGGCTCTAGTCTGCTGCTGGATTTAGGAAAGCAGAAAGCTGAAGGAAAAAAGAGAGATGCAGAGAATCATGAACTATGCCAAAGACTATTCTGAAATCAATATATGATTATATGCTTTGCCATCAAGTCCTTTAAGTAGAGAGCACATGATTTCAGAATACACCTTATGAATGCATTTGATTAAACTGCAAAGTGTGCACTGGATAACAGGGAAAAGCTAAACTGCAGCAGTCAGGAGCATGAACATCTTCTGCTGATATAAAGCTGTTAGAACAGGTTTGTATTTACTGCTGCATCCTGTAAATGCTGCTATCAATTCTGTCAAGGCTGTGTACACAAAATGACAGCTCATTCTGGTGCAAAAGGCCTGAAAGCAACTCCATGAGAAAGCTCAGGAAGATCCTTCTGCACAGGGCGAAGCCCTTCTTGGTGTTAGCGCCTTGAAGTGATCAAGTTTTCAACCTGGTCATGGGCAACCCCACCCTCTCTCCTTCCTCAGCTCTCCCTGCTGATGAAGCCATGAAGCCATTGATAGCCACACTCCAGTCACGGGATTCATTCCATCAGGATTCAGTCATGGCAAGCAGGTTGTGGCTTTCTAGCAGCACAGTGGCTTCCAACTCCTCCCGTTTGTTGCCCACACTGAGTGTACCCGTGCAGAGACACTTCACACACACACGTCCACCACGTCAGCTTTTTAGAAATATCCTCGAATGTACCCAGCACATGGCAGAGCAACAGGCTGAGGGCCCTTGCTAGCACTCCATCCCCCTAACCCTGGCATGTCATCCCATGGCTTGTCCTTTCCGTGGAGGCAGCTAAGGCTGCATAAGGCTGCTGTACTGGAAAATGGCCTCTAGTATCCCCTATTTCCCCTGCTTTTCTAAGGCAGAGGGTCCCAAACTTTTTGCAATCGCTTGTACTGCCACAACCTCATCCATCTCACCTTCATCCTACAGCAGGCAGGTCTGAATCTCCCTGCAATGTTTCCACTGGCACTGCAGGCAGCAGGATGGAAGGGGAAGAGAATAACAAGTCTTCCCCCTTAGCCTGTTTGGATACTGAATTAATGATCCTTTCATCTACACCATGACACCAACTTACTTCACAAAGTAAGCCTAAGGCTTAAGTTCCTATCTACTGCCCATGCAGAGATATGGAAGCAGTAATACTTCCTGACTTGCCTGGGTGGGATAATGGAGCATTTGAAAACCACCTGGGAAGAGAAAAAATGGTACTTTTTATTAGCAGATCAAATTTAACAATTCCTAGCCATTTTAGCTTTCCATTATGTTCAAGTAGGGGGTTTCTGCAGGCCTTTACCTAGTACAGTATGGACAACACACCTTCATTTATAACCAGCTTGGATTACCCCTGCTTCCATTCCCTATGAAAAATGATGCCAATAAGAGCCAGAAACTTGTTGATTCACACTACTACACAGCCTCTAGACCACAAAAACATCTCTGCAGAGAAACAAGTGAAAATTCCATTCCTTGTGCCACTGGAAAGCAGGCCAAAGAAAGTTCTTGGGTTCGTTAATTAAAGGTCAGATAAGGGAACACTGAGGAACTAGGGAGAGGAGAAAAGGCACAGTCACCTATAAGGCAAGCAATAGTTCTTAAGAATCCTCCTGAGGCTGAGCCCAAACTCCCCAAAACCAGCTCTAGTGCCCTGGCCTTTATTCATCTGCTTCATGCAGCTCCCATGCTCCTGGCTTTGCAGAAGTGAAAGCTGACCCAGGACACAAAGCTCAGTGCTTTGCTTTCTATCTCTGCATGTTGGAACATGCTGCAAAGTCAAAGTTCTTGTGCCTAGGGCTGGGGAGAATGCAAAACACAAGTCAGACATCCACCAAGGAGGAAAAGCTCCTTCTAAGGAACTGTCATTTAAATTTGGGGGGGAGAGGGTGGGCAGGCACACAGAACAGATTTTGGTCAAAACCCCTCCTCCTTGACATCTTTGGCAGACCCTGCTTGACTTACCTCTTGACTGGGAGAGCACTTTTCCAAAGAACTGAGAGAGGGTATGTTCCCATTCTGGGAGTCTGGGAGGATCTCCTATCAACCTTCTGTGTCTAGGCAACATCTCCACAGGCACATGACAGCCCTGCTGTCACCCTTCAGGATGCTTGCCAAATCCCTCCTTTTTTTCTGCCCTGGCACAAGCTGCTGTGTTTTGAATAGACCCCAGACTCCTGCTAATTTTGATGAGAGCCAGGTATCCAGAGAGGAGCTGCATGCCTAATACACCTGAGCAGTCACCTGCTCTTTGAGACAAGAGCTGTGTTTTCAAAGAGCACTCAGACCTTTCACTCATATTTTCAAGACTGTTTACTCCCCAGGGGAGGGGCTTACTGAAGCATAAATAACAATAAGCATAATTTTCAAACTCAGCAAGGATTTACATGTTCAGCACCACCCACATACCTGCAAATTAAGTGTTTTATGAGGGGGTTAGCCAAACTGGGTGAGGCAATGCCTGGCCGTGGGGTCCTTGAGGATAACAAGGACCTTGGCATAAAACCAAATTTACAACCATTAAGAAAAGAAAAGAAAGCATAAGAGAGAAAGATAAGAGTGATCAAGCGTGCCTGGGACTGTGTGTCTGTACCCTAGCACTGTTTCACTACAAAGCAAACAAAAAACCCTTCCCTGACAAAACATTCACAGTCAGCCACAACCCGAGAGCAGAAAGCCCACGTCTCCTGCTCCCAGAAGTGAGTAAGCAGGGCAACAAGCAGCCCCTCCAAGCACCTAGTCCCCATCAGGAGCTGGAAGGCAGGCAGAGACCAGCACCCACTGTGTGACCAAGGGAAGCTCCTTCTGCGTCAAAGAACATCCTCTTGTATCCCACAAGGCCTCCTTTATCCTGAAGGATCCAAAAGCACTTTACGCTATTTATACACAGGAACCACTTCACTAGTCATTGAACTGAGGAGAGGAACAATAACCCTCTCTTTTCTCTCACTGGAAGCAGCAGAAGCCAGTGCCTGGCTGTGTTTGCAGAGAGCTCATAGCAATGAGGGCTTGACACAACAAGGAGCAATAGTTCAGATAGGTCAGGGTCAGGCAACAGACAGGGCAAACTCTTCACTGGAGCCTACTATTGGTTATTTCAAATTCTATTTTCCCAACTCTGCTCATGGGCATTGTGAGGTTCTTTTTGTTTGGGGTTTTCTTTTTCTTTTTTTTTTTTTTTAAGCAGGGCTTTGTCTGCGCTGGAGAATTTACCAGTAGCATTAAACCACATTTCTAAACAAAACATTTTGTGCTGAATCAGCTTTCTGCCTGATCCCTTCCTATTCATTATCTTCCTATTCATCCCATTCATTTTGAGCCCAGCGCTCAGAAGCGAAGCCACTGGGCTCTCAGTGTTTTCAGAGAGTGGTCACAAAACCTCCCTGCCCTGTAGCCATGCCAGTACCAGAACCAAGTCAACAAGCACTGAAAGTCCTGGGAAGATAGAAATCCTCCCAGCCTCCACAAAGCCTATTCAGGCAACTCTCTACACGAATTCAAAGCGCTCTCCAAATAATGTCGCAGTGATAACCATTTTTTCACTTTCTACAAAGAGCTGGGTTTTTACACAGTGGTTTGAGCTGAGAGCAAAGACTAACCAAAGAACACGTGCTGCATTGTAGCTACTACACAGTCACTCAAAATTTGGCTGCAGTCTCAGTGCAGTTTTGTTCCCTGCAAATCTGTACATTGAAAAGGTGCTCAGCTAAAAGCCAGTAGATTTTCTACCACCCCACAGTGTCAGGTGCATATCTCACAGCAGACTGTCATCTTCACTGCACCAAACTCACAAACAAATCAAGGGGCTTAAAATCCCACTGTCAAAAACATATGCAGCAGTATTTGGAAGAGAGGGCAGGCAATTTGTGTGTCCCCACAAGGTACATTTCTGGCCTCTCAATCACACAGTGTTCTGTAATCTCACTGCCTGAAACAGCCTCTGCCTCCTCAAAGCACCCCAATAAAGAAAAAAGAGAGAAGGTTATAACAGGAGCACAGAGTGATTAAGTGCCTCTCCCAGCAGAGAGAAGGGGTGAATTTGCCCTCCTCAACATCCATCCTCCAGCAGCCAAGCTGTCCTGTCTTCTGGAAGACCAACGCAGAACACAAAGCTATAAACAAGAAAGTTTTCAAGTTACTTGTTAGCACTGCCTTGCCTGTGCCCAAGACACCTGAGTGCAAACAGCACCAAGCAAGAGGTGCACAAAAACCCACATCATCTTTAGCTTTTGTACAAAACTTGTTTTGTTTTGAGTGAGTTGTTCCTGTTCTCACTTTCTGTGGTGCAAACAAGCAAAGCAAGTCTCTGGAGTCATCCCACACATCTTTCCCAGGCAGCCTGCCTCAATGTGAACTCCACTAAAATCATATTCTAAAGGCAGTTGACAAGGGATTTGGCAGTGGAAACCAAGGTTAACATTCTTACTGCTTCAGACCTCTGGCTGATTAGCTCAGGACTGGTGCCAGCCATGCCGGAGAAAACTTCTGAGCATGCCAGCAGTGGAGGAGGCACCTGCAGTACCAGGAATGGGGTGATGCACTTTGCAGTGCCCTGGCACACAGACAGAAAAGGGAACATAATGCAGACACAGAACAGGGCAACAGCAGCTCTCACCCCATCATGGCAGCCACAGATGCCAGTGACAACTTCAAGAGCGTCCCTTTCTAGCCAGAATACCCTCATGTGGGAACACTCACATCTGGAAATACCCACTTTGCTAACAGCAGCACCAGGAATGGACAAGAAATCTCTTTGGACCATCAGTCCATATATATATCCCCATTGTCTCTGGAAGTGCTCTGAAGCAGTCACTGAACGATTTGAGGAGTTATATTCCTCTCCACAGCTAAAATCACTTTATTAGAGTCGGATCAAATATCAAGCACAGTCAAGGGCAATTAAATGACATTTCATTTCCCAGAGCTGTTAGTCGAAGTTCATAGGAGCTGTCTCTCTCCTGCTGCTACAGGAGCAGTGCTGGTAACAATGCTCAATCCACGCTGCATAAGGCTGCCTTGAAAAGGATCGTTCTTCCAGTAGAATTAAACAACTCTCAGCCGAAAATAAAACATTCCTCCCCCTTCTGCCCTGCCCTTGCATAGCACGTTTTAATGACTCCACCAAAACCATTTACACAGCTGTTTTTGGAGCAGCCTGCAAACTTGACCGGGAGGCACCAGCATGTGAATAAACAATCGGGAGGCAAGGGCTGCCTCCAGGCAATTACTTGCTGGCCCTTCACCAAGGCTGGCAGCAGGAGACAAGACAGAAAGAAGTCCCCGGTTCCAAAGCACACAACACTAAGCTCCAAAGAAATCCCCCAGCCCCATGCCAACAACCGCTTCCCTGAACCACCTTGCTCCGCCGGCTGCACGGGGAGCTGGGCTTGCTCTGGTCCTCTCCGCAGCTTCAAGCAAAGGCACAGGCAAAGGGCAGCTCTCCATGAAGGGTACAGAGCCATAATCAGTACAGCAACTTCGCAAGTCTGTCTCAGTGTATGTCTGGGTTTTGGCTGGGATAGAGTTAGTGCTCTCCTTAGCAGCCAGTACAGTGCTGCGGTTTGGATTTAGTATGAGAACAATGTTGATAACAAACATGTTTTGGTTGTTGCTATGTAGTGCTTACTCTAGATCAAGGACTTGTCTGTTTCCCACGCTCTGCCACTAAGGATGTGCACAGGAAGGGAAGGAGCATGGCCAGGACAGCTGATCCAAACTGGCCAAAGGGATGTTCCATACCACAGAATGTCAGGCGCAGGATATACCCTGGGGGGAGTTGGCCTGGAGCTGCTGATCACTGCTGGGGCACGGGCTACAGAGTTACGTTCTGCATTATTTGTGTTTCTTGGGGTTTATTCCTCTCTCCCTCTCCTTTTCATTACTACTACTGTTATTATTGAAATTATTACTACTATCATCATATTTTACACTGGTTCAATTGATAAATTGCTCTTATCTCAATCCATAACTTCTAATTATATTATTTTACTGATTCTCCACCCCATCCCACCAGGGCAGGGACATGAGGGAGGGGTGGCTGCATGGTACATAATTGCTGGCTGGGGCAATGACAGTGTAATCATACACTTCATTTAGAGCTGGCAAGGAAAAGAAAGTGGGAAAGGGTTCTAAGAAATGCCAGCACAAAACAGCTGGACTTCAAACAAAGCAGGAAAATGCTGCAGGGGATTTCTCCACCAAACCACCCTCCTGATAACTTAGCACTCTGCAAAAAAGCTTCAATAAAGGAAAGCCTAAAATTACTTTGAAACTTAATCTTCCCCACAACCACCCCATCCACCTTAGAGGTCAATTTTCAAGTCAGGAGGAACCATTATCATCTCATCTGATCTCCTGTTATTTTAAAGGTTAACATTTAAAGGATAAAAGTAGTCCACTCTATATTCTACAGTAGCACATTCTACCCTGGATTAACGCTCAAATACCAAGAAGACTCAAGAACACTTCAGGAGATAGGAGAAACCATACTTTGTTCCCTCAGGAGCCTCTAAAAACATAACTGGCACATCCCCAACATCCAGACTTCTCTGAGCTCAGCAGAAAGCAGCAGAGCACTTTGCTCTCCGTCGCTGGGCAGACTCATTATCCATCTTTCAATTCATCCAATGCCATTAGTGAGCAGGAGGGGAAAAGCAGTCCACAGCATGGATCACTTGTAGGTTAAGTCTCTCAGTAAGTCCTTAAGTATTAAAAGCAAAACATACTCAAGAGAAAATCCAAGAACAACACAGTCAAAAGTTTCTGAAGAAACCAAGTCACTATCTTCAATACTGAATGCCCACTGTGAAAATGAGGTCCCTCTAGGATAAACAAGGATAGAGGAACCCAGAAAACAAAACCTATCTCTTGCTTTTGAAGAATTTAGGAAAAACTCTAAAATCCATGCTGGAAATAACCAGGTCAATTCTAGCACAGAAAATATTCCTCCTATTACTCACCTCAGCCAAAAGAGTGTTCTAGCTCTGACTGCCCAGGACAGGATAATTCAGGGAGAGGGGACCAGAGCTGGCCACACATGGTTATCGGTGTCAAAAATTATGAGGATACTGATTATCCATAGCAGTTGTGCCCTCATACACAGGGAAATCAGCTTCCCAATTATCCCCTTGTAAATGTGTTGTTAATAAGAATCACATTGATGTAACTACAGTAATTTATTTTGGATACTCTCACTGCTCTCATCTAAGTTGGCTTCCTCCTCTCTTCTTTTTTTCTTAAAAGATTGTTAAAATTACATTAAAATGAAGTAGCAAATAAAACCCTTTTTTCTACAAGGGGGTTCTCATCCACATGGAGACAGCTGCAGTCAAAGTAAAGCTCATGACACCAGTAAACGCAGAGGTTCCCCTCTGCAACTGTCTGCTTTTCCCTCCTCCCAGGCTTCTAGCAGCACATCTGTGAGTCAGGATCCATGCTTCCACAGTGCCTAAGGGCAAACAGCCCAGTGAAGTCAGCAACCACGATTTTGTCCCGGTCTAAGCACAGTGGTTTAAGTTCCCTTTTTTCTTCCTGTCTCAGACACACTGTATACACCAGAGGTAAGCCCTGGGGAGCGCACAATGGACAGAACAGGCTTTTGTTTGGCTCTCCAGAGCCCACTTCTGAGGCTGAGCACAGCCTCATTTCTCAAACATGAGCTCAGCCAGACACTTGCACTCTTTCCCTGCTCAGGAGAAGGAAAAAACCCAGACAACTGGGACTCAAAGATGCAGGAACCAGCCTGACAGTTCTTCCTCCCCCCATATAGGAAGAGGTCCTCCCAATAACAAGAAATATGTCATTTTTAAAACCCTCCAAGTGGACAAGGTACATTGGAGACCACACCAAATGTCTCCTCACCTCCAGCAGACCTCTCACCTTTAGCCAAGTCTCCCAGCAAAGATGGAAGAGGGCTATTCCACATAGCAAGGGGGTACCTGCAACCAACCACAGGTCAATTCCTCAGCAAGTGGTACTTCCACACAGGACTGGACTCACCCCTTCTATGCTTCAACAGCCAAAACCACAAGCATGAAGCCAAACACTTTCCCATCCCCACATTTCTTGCACGCAGCACTCAACACAGAACCACGAGACTCTTTCCTGCTCCCACGTGTCCATGTGCCTGGCTTCTACACTCACTGTACACCCCTGTGATGGCACACACAGCTCCCCACCACTTCCCTGGGAGCTCTGCATGGAGCTTACAGTGATCTTGGAGGAAAAGAGCCAACCATCTCTGTTCCCACAGCAGTGTGGGGGTGAGATGTGGGATATGAATTCCTCCCTTTTGGATTCCACCAAAGCTAAGAAGAAATACTGACATTCACAAGCCATGACTCACGCCTGCCTTGTCAGACACTACAAAAGTCCTGCTCACTGGCTGGCATGCCAGAAATGTCAGCATGGCTGCCATCTGCCAGTCCGCTCTGATAGCAGATAAATTTGACCAAAACCATCCCTCCTCCTTATTTTCTTTATTGTTGCAGCATAGTGGACAAGGAGGATCAGAGTACTCCCTAAAAACCACAGAGGCATTGTGGCTGCTACTCTAGCAGATAACAGGTCAGCGACGCACTCCAGACAAAACAGAAACCTCTCCCACAGTAATTCCTACCTCCCACAGTCATTCCTACCTCAAACCACTCTTGGTCCCAGTTTTAACTGAATTTCATTAGTGAAGGAGCCAATGAATCCATTGTTCATCCTCCAGCTATGCTGTAAGTCATATGCTTGTACTGAAAGAGCTGCCAAGGACTACTTTCTGTCTGTGTTGAGCTGATTGCACTCCTGTCTGAGATGCACCTACCAAGATGTACAGCACTTTTCTGGCTGGGACTGGAGAGTCCAGCAAGATCAGCAAGATCCAAATGCAGCCCAGACTCCAAAACACACCTGTTATTCCACCATGCAATGCCAATAGTGCAAAACAGTAATCTGCTTGATCTTTCTCCTGTCCACTTCTTGCCCATAGGAGCAGAAGTGTTCCAGGGTGATGTATCAGACACATCTTCACCTCGTCCATTTGTACAGCACAGCACATCTTTCTCCCACAGCATCTCCAAAAACTGTTTCTTCCTTTAAACCTATCCCTCTCCTAGAGTGGCAAAGACATGTCTCAGAGAGAAACATGCTGCAAATTTCAGCCCAGCTCCACTGCTTCTTAAGAGTGTCCATCTTCCACATCACAGCTACAAGGACAGATTTCACCAAAGCACAGGCACCCACCCTTACAACTCTTCCCACTGCCCCAGCTCCCCACTGCTGCTTTCTTTCTTATAAAAGTAAAGAAAACCTGGGTTGAACAAGTGAACTTTGCTCCTTTTGTATTCAGATCTGGCACCAGCCACAGATAAGAAACAATGGTCAGTGCCAAACATTTTATGTCACCGACTTCTGCCTTGGCTTTTCTTTATGAAGCCTCATTACCGCTGCCAGGAACAACTCATGGGTCTGAGCAACATCCTCTCTTGCACCTCCCACACATCTCATTTCCACCCCTCTTAAGAGGTTGTGCCACACCCCACATCCTCCACACTCCCTCTCTGGGATGCACTCACCTCAGCAGGTAGGAGAGGCGGCTCCATGGCAGCCTACAGGGATGCAGGCAATGCAACATCCATCAGCAGTTGCACAGTGTGTATTTGCTTGGCTGCACCCTGCAGACAGTGCCTGTAGATCAGCACCCAAATGAATTTAAACAGCTGCCAAAGACCCTCCTTCAACTGTTGCAGAACAGAATTCCTGATGTCCTTTCTTATCCCACTAAACCAGTATCCTGCCTCCAGTAATGTCCACCACTACTGGGCATCAAAAGCATGCATGAAATATACACACACATACACACACACACATAGAGACAGCTATAGATATAGATAGATATGTGTTTGTGTCTATGTATATATATATATATGTAACTCCATGAAAAGCCCACTGGCATGTCATGGCATCAATTCATGCTTGCATCCTTCTAAGGAGCTGGACACACTTTCAGTCCCATGTTGAGCTTACTGCACTCTCCCTACAGGCCCTGCATAGCAGTTTTCCAGCTTGGACTGGGGTCATAACCACCTGACCAGCACAAGAAACTCAGGCTAGAAACATGGACCAAGCTGGTCACACTCAAATGCCCAGACCCCAAAATATATCTCTTACTCGGCCATGAAATTCCAGGAGTGGAAAATAGTCATCACCCTCCTGCTCATTTTGCCAATAGTTTTATTACTGCCAGCAGCCAGGACACAGGACTCAGTAGGACTCCCTGAATCCATTCCCCAGGATCCCAGGCTGTCGAGATCACAGCCAGAGGAGTGTGGCAGGCAGGACAGAAAGGAGCACTGAAGAGAGATGCCCATCAGGAGTGCTGCTACTACAGGGCAGATCCCTGCCAAGAGGTCCTGGCAGCCAACAGCTTCTGTGCTTTAGGGAGGGATGGAATGAGGCACTCTCCACAGAACTGACAGAACACCTCATCTCCATTCCACACACCTGCCACTCCTCATTTCTCCCTCCACACCCTGGCTTCAGACACATGGTAGCAGGGAAAAGCACATTTCTCACAGACTGGGAAGATGGTCACCATCCTGGGGAAAAGCTCTGTCAAAATGCACGTACAAAAAAGGATGGGAAAATGGGATGATTTTACAATGACACTGTTCATTTAATTTCAGCTTTGCTGTGGCAAAGAAAAATCACATTCAGGGTCTGAAAGGCAGGATGAGCGAGGGAGACAGAAGGAGACCTGGTCTACACCCTTAGGATCTTAAAGGTTTTTAAACAACCAGGGAGACTTAGGCTTCTGTTCCTCAAAGCCAGAGAAGCTGAGATGAGCTGTCATTTCTAGAGCCGCCCTCCCTCAGGCTTTCCATGACCTCAGCTGTCACTGCACACGCTCAGGGAGAGCTGGAGATAACCCAGTGTTGAGCTCAAGAGCAGAAAGTAGAGTTGAGGGGTAGAACATCCTCTCGGGAGGCTTAAGAAACAAGGCTGATGAGGCCACTGGGGATAGTAAGGGCAAACTGGGACATGAAAAAGCACAGCTACCCTTTTTGTTTTTCATAGGCTGTCAATTTTTTTCTTTCTAAGCTTCTGCCTTAAACAGAAGGCACAAGAAGAATAGAGGGACAGTATGATTGCTTTATAAATTACCAAATTACCTGGAAATGCCAGACAGGGTAGTCTGCCACAAACGGGTACACATGGTGATAAGAGATGTTACACAAACAAACACATGTAAATACACATTTTTCTTCCATCCATAACCAGTATTTAATGCATTCCTGAGCGAATAAGCTGAACTATGTAGAGGAACAAGTGAATCTGCCAGTGGGATAACCTGGCTAGAAGAGACACAGCTCTCTAATCAACCCCCTCAGGGCTGTCTCAAGAGCAAGGGAGTTGTTGCCTTCTGTGCATGTGTGATGGAAACAGTTGAAGTCATGAGACAACTTTTACTTGCTGGGAATGATAGGCCTGCTGGAAAGTTCCTAAGGGGAAAGAGCCCTTCATCAGCCACTCCCACCTAGCATTTTTCCTTGACAAGGGAATACAAGCAGCTTTCTTCCACCCTCTTATTGAAGAATGTATCACACCCAAAGAAAGAAACTTTAGGAAGCTGCACTGAAAGTAGCAAATAAAACCCCTTTAACACACCTGCCCTGAGTTAGGCGAAATGAAAGTCATTAAACTCTCACAAAATGTACCACAAGAGGGACTTACCACCTCAGACTCCAGAGTAAAATGAAGTGCCACACACGGGACATTATTTCAAGCACTCACATTTTCTTATTGATCCCTGAAGCCAGCATACAGCAGCGAGTGCCAGGACTTTTACCAGGCAACCGGGGGAGTCATTTTCCTCCACTGCAGAAGCCACAGGACAATGAACACAAGCAACAGTTTGGAATGAAACACACTTTTTAGAGAAATACAACGTATGAGCAGAAGTAAATACAGGCCAGGAACTCAAAGACATCATCAGCAAACTACAGAGCAAGGATGTGATCTGAGGTGAATTACACGGAGGAGCTCAAAAGCTTCCACCTCCTCCAGCTCACAGCTCAAGCTTCCAGCAAGGGCATCTGACGCTGAAGTGCTGGCACACCAGAGCAGCTGTAGCACACCAGAGCCCAGGCCCACCCGTGCAAGCCAGCGCCTTTGACAGGGACCTGTCACCAGATGGGTCACATAAAGCGTAAGCGATGCTACCCCAGCTTCCAACAATCCAACTCCCCATTGACCAGCTTCCAACAATCCACAGACTGGGAACTGCCTGTCCTAGGCACACAAAATGCTTCAGAGAATATAAATGCACTGACTTTTCTAGTTACCATGAGCTCAGCAACAGCTCAGCCAAGTCAGGCACTCTGCTCCCTCCACCACAGACAGTCTTTTGGCAGCAAAGACAGTCACCCAGGAGGACTGGGATGGACCTTTGCCTGACTGGTGGCATGCTAAAAGGCTCTTCAGCCTCCACAATACCAGCTGGTAAGACCATCCATCACACCAAAAGCTTCCCTAAGAACCTTGGCAATAGCCGTGAAGGTTGCAAAGGAAACGTGTTTTTCTCAAAAGGGGCTTCTTTCAAAACTGTTTGAACAAAATGGCCTCTGATGGGTGATGCTATTTCAACCAACCCTTGTTCTAGGAGGCACCACATGAACCCTCAGAGAAAGCTAGGAAGCACTGTAGGAGGACACAGGAACTGAAGCAGTGCAGGATTTAAGGGATGCTATAGAGTAGCCTGAAATAAAGGCATGTCATTGCTAAAATTCAACAGGATACTGCAACAAGTTGATTACAAAAGCCCTCAGGAAAAGCCAGACTTTAAAAAAAGTTACCGCATTTTATGCTCTTCATAAGAGGACAGGAAGAAGAAACTACTTGGAAAGATTCCTCATGGCAAGCAACACCACGGTGCAGCAATAACCTATTGCCATCAGCTCCCCATTTGATGCAGCTTCCAGAAAAAGAAGGGAACAGAGCATCGCCTGGACTGTGTGGTAAACAAGCGCTCGCTCTCTCCCTCCTCCGCCTCCGAGGGTCCTACAAGCCCAGCATAAAGGCCAACTCTTTATTTGTACCACAGGGACATGTGAGTGAACAAGAGGCAGAGGGGTTAATAATCATTTTATAAGATTTATGGCAACATTCGGAACACCTCCACTAATTCCGCGGGCTGTGCAAAGTTTATGACACCACCCGCAACAGGTTAAAACACTTTTCTAAGGGAAAAAAACCAAAAAGCATACAAGGGCCAAGCCCCTGCGGAGCTGTGCAATGCCACAGGGCGCCGGAGGAGAAGCAAAGCAGTGCTGCGGTAGAACCGGGGTCGGGTGGCCGCGGCCAGGTCCCCACGGCTGCGGGGTGCCGGCAGGGACGGAGGCAGCCGGGCCCCGCTGCCGCACACGGGGCCCGGTGGCCGCGCTCTGCCCGGCTCTCCCGTGCCGCCGCCCCAGCCCCTTCCCCGGCCTCGCNTGGAGGCACCCTCAGGAGGGCGGGAGGGGGGCGCGGCCGGCCCGGCCCACCCTAGCCCGGGCCACCTCCCCCGCTACCCGGGCGCTCTCGGCCGGCCCGGCTCGGCCCTCCGGCCGGGGCTGCCAGTGCTCGGCGGCGCCGTCCGCAACCCTCAGGCTCCTGCGCCTCACGCTGCCGTTTCCATTGCCGCAGGCAACACGTTACAGCGAACTCCAGATGGAGCGGCTTTTTTTTTTTTTTTTTTTTTTT
>VZSE01012473.1:621939-670168 GCA_013398275.1 Promerops cafer | reverse complement strand
TAAGGTGTCAGACCTGCTTGTTAAAAGTGTTCTCCATGAAACACCCTGTAAATCAAGATCAAGCCCTGACTGGCACATTGCCTCATCCTCCCATTACCTCACTTGAGCCGCAGCCCACATACTTCAGTGCTAAGCAGCAGCCCTGTGCGAGGGATGCTCCCAGGAAAAGACCCGCGCCCTCTCCACGGCTGAGTGGCCTCACATGGTTTTTCAGGAGTGGGATGAAGAGAGGAGATCTGGGCAGGGAAGGGAAAGGCCAGTTTAGAACCTCCTGGGTGCTTGCCTTAACCTCTCCATGTGCCCAACTCAGAAGTCACTTCATCCTTCCCAAGGAGTAAGCTCACTTTAGCTCAGAGCTGCGGGAGAATCAAGTGATCAAATACAGCCTTGGGGGATCAGCTTGTTTGCATAGTGACAGATTTGTTGCAGGGAATATGTGGCAGAACCTGGAAGCCACAAGAGACATCGAGCCCTGCCCAGGTCCTAGCCCTGGGTAGCCACCACACTAGACCCCTGCCCTCTTGCCATGTCCAGGGGTTTCATGCCCAAACAGGAAACCACGTAACCCCCCCAACCCAGCAGATTTAGGTCAGCAAATGGGCATGACCAGGCACAAGTGCTTCCTTGTGCTTGGGAGAGCCTGCAGGTAAAGGTGAGATACACCACAGGACCCCCACCTCCCCGTCCTCAGTTTATTGCTGTAGTAATAGATATTTTTTTTTTTACTGCAGATATTTGCTTACCTTGAGGAGACTAATTTTACCTGGACAGGTCTCCTGTGGACTAGTATTTTCAGAAGTTGCACACAGCTACACTTGTGTTTGCAGCATCATATATACGTATATAATCATGCCTTGCAGGCTGGAGAGGCTGGAGCTGGTTTATTGTAGCCATGCCAACCAGAATTTCCGTGTGACTCATGAACAGCCAGATCAGTAATGAGCGCCTGCTAACAAAGCTCTGAACTGCAGGGCTGTGGGTCTACTGGCACTGAATGGGAGATTGCCAAACAGAGCATTTGAAGGTGTATAATGGGCTGTGAGATGCATTTATAATTGAAGATGAAGTACTTGGTCAATATATATATTTATAGTCTAAGCAGTCAACAAGTAAAAAGATAGTGAAAAGACACAAAGAGAAGAAGGTGATGGGACAGAAAATAATGTGTGAGTGACTGCATGGTCCCTATTGCAGGAACTCATTAATTGTGTGTAAATGGAAAAGGTCCCTTGGAGTTCAGGCTGTTGGAATAAAGAAGGTAGTAGAAAACAGCATCTCAAACCTTTGCAATTCCTGCATTTGTCCTGTGGAAAAGCTTTAAACTTAACACCGTGGCTTAATGCTCTCTTTTCAGCCCTGTTTTGGCTTTTCAAAGAGATGCTGTCAGCCTAATCCTCTTATGCTTACCCTTAGCATATTGACATGAAACAGACAAGTGAAAGCAAAGTAGAGTGAGGTCCCTTTGCCGCCCTGCAGAGATTTGTGGGACCATGGCTACTTATCAGAGCAGCTGTTTTTTTTGCTTTTGCCCCTACACCTGATTGTGTACACAGCTGCACTGTTGCATGTGCCAAGATAAGGCTTCCCAGGCTGTACGAAGAGTGCTTTCTTGTGATGTGATTCCAAAATACCTTACAGATTATGCGCAAAAAGTCATTTGCTCACTAAGAGGCTGAAGCCAGTATGGTGAATGTAATAAGCCCCCAGGCAGGCTTGTTTGGCATCCCCCCTCATCTCATGCCCCCTGAGGATGTCCCATTATTTGCATTTATGCTGCCGTTTCCAGCAGTCACTTACAAAGGGTGGCTGCTCCCAGAGCTTCCATTTAGAGGCAGGAGAGATTCTGACAAAAAAGTGGGATGTAGTAAAATGAAGAACTTTTTGGAAATTCTGGTCTCATTTAGGTCTGATATCAGACAGATTTAAAAACTAGCAACATGCCCCTTTAGACTGTGTCTGGGTCTTCCAACAGGACATATAATTATTGTGCTGAGAGACAACAAAAGACCTTCCAGTAATAAACCCCACCCTGCTGCTTACTGTTGTCCAAGCTCAGCCTGCTCAAATTCTGTCCCATTTTGTCATCCTTGAAACAAAAATCCACCCTTTCCTGCTTACAAAAAATATATGTTATAATGAACTACTTGTGCTATCAGTTTATAGCGGGGGAAATGAGTAATAATTTGTTTGGTCAAAACTGCAGAGTGATTAGCTCTGTAATGCATGAACATCCAGCTGAAGCCATGCCAGGGCACAAGGATTAAAAGCAACCAAATTCCTAACTCTAGTGAAAAGGAGGCATGGGACATCAATAAAATAAAAGTTTAGTTCTATGAATACAGGTAAACAAGGTGAGAACCTGTCTCTCTGAAATCACTATACCCCCAGACATTAGAGAAGTGTCTCCCCCCATTTTCTCCTCTGTGCTCTGCCTTCCCTTATCAGCTGGAATCTGGCTGCTTAAAGGAGGTAAAAAAAGACTGGAGATTAATTTCCCCTGAGCTGCCCCTCAAGACATGGGTTCCTGGTTAACTCTCTCCCTGCTTGTAAGACCCCCTGTGTACCACCATGGGGGACAGGCCACTTCCTGAGCAATGAGAAGGGAAGGTCACACTAGGATCAGTGATTGAAGATGGGCAGCTGAATCTCCTGCAGCACCTGAAAAAAAATGTCTCAACACAACCACTTGTAAGACAGCATTTCTTTATTGCCTGTACTGGTTGCACACTAAGAAAACATACTTAAGGTTCTACACTGAAAGAACCTGATGGTTCCTGCCATTGCAGTATGACAGCACTGATAAAGGTAATACACAGAACTGGCCCATATTTGTGTGTCAGCCGTATTTCGCTGTCTCGGGTGTGCTGTGTACAGAGCGTGGGAGGTGCATGTTCAGAACACCTCACAATGGATTTCCCTCCCCAAACATTGCTTCTTGCAAACACGAGCAGCTCCCCTGGCAGCACTGTAGGTCTTACTCCAGGCTCCACACCAGCTACCCTGGGCTCCTTCAGGGCCTCTTGTAGCTTTCTGATTCCCAGTCTCTGGAAGGCATTAGTGCAGTTAAACAGCATGAGCCACAGCCAGCCAACAGTAACGACTGAGCAGGATCTTACTATTTTTAGCTCTCCCTTTTACTCAGAAATCCTGCTCTTCCAGAGAAAAACTTCCTCTCTCTTACCAGAAGTAAAGGGCACCGGGAGGAACCATGGAAATTCTTTGTAATACTGATGGTCTGTAGGTGACTCAGAGCACTTTTCCTGCCTGGGATATTCCCAGCAAAATTTGTGCAATAAATAGACATTCAGAGTAACCACCTCATCCCAAGAGAGGAAAGATCATGGACAAGTTCAGGCCTTCCCTATGCCACAAGGTTTGGGGGCTGCATCACAGCTGCAGTATCGCTACAACTAAAATGTCATAGTCACATACAGAAACAGCCTCGAAGACAAAAGGGGAAAGGGCACTAACAAAAATCTCACTTAATCCCAAGGCTTTGACAGCCACTGAGCTGCAAACCAGAAAGCCTTGCACCCCAGAAGCTCCATGCCCAGGCACTGTGGCAGCTTTGCTGACAGGAGCACTCCTGGGGACAGTCTCTACCTCCGCCTGTTCTTCTCCTTGCCCTGCTTTGTCCCGCCCCGTAGTGACAAGAAGGCCCCTTCCCAATGGGAACAGATTCAGTCCAGCTCTTTCTCAGGCCCTTCACCAGTAAAGTGAGGCTGTTGCTCAAGGTCCCTGCAAGAGAAAAAGGTACAATTGACACAGGCAGCTGCCTTGTGCTTCCAGCCCAGGTGCATTTGAAAGCACGCTGGTGGGATCTTTCAGGACTGCAGGTAAGGCAGTTCCAAGTTGGTGGAGATTCTTCAGGAAAGGATAAGAGAATGGGAGGAAACAGGCAGCATTCAGCCTTAGAACAGGCTATATATGGCTGCCCTGGTTTGTTCAGCACAGCTCCTGCAATGGGCTATGAATCAGCAGCACATGCCAGCGCCTGTGGGTCCCAGGGCAGCAGCTCTGTGTTCTGTAAACAAACGACAGGACAGTGAAAAGGTCCATAAGGGTGACAAAGCGATGAAAGCCATTGGGATGACTCATCCTATCAGCTCATACTGTAATCACACATGGAATCTTAACTACAGTATTGACAAGTCCAACCAAATACTGCAGTAAATCCAGGGCCCAATCCATATCTTGCAGGAAGTGGTGGACGCATTCTATCTCACCACAGCGGGCTCTCAGCTGAGCACTGCTGCTGCAGAACCAAGAGGAGATGCTTCTCTCTGAGACAGATGGATCACTTCTTAGAGCTAGCCCAAATTTAAAATAATTTCTTTCTCTCTTACATGGAAATTCTATTTAATACAGACCCCCTGTGTCCTCTGCTCTCTGCTGCTAGGCCACTTCTTTGCCAGAAAGAACAAGAACAAGACTTCATCCCTTTACGGGGATCCAACCTCCCCAGACAGAAGGCCCAGTCTGTGTTACTAGCTAAGACCAGCCAAATTCCCCCAAAGAAGCAGAGGCCTCTAGAGAGCAGGGCTGCATGCAGACTTGGGAAGCAGAATAGTGCAGATAATATGCACATTTTGGCCTGATTTATGCCTCAAAATTCACAGACTGGGAAAAGATGCACCTTCCCCAAGTCTCTAGAGAGCTAATACCATCAAATTCAGCTTGCTTGAAAGGAACCCCCAGCTCCATGATACAGCATTGGCACATGTCTCTTGCTGATATCTCTTGGTGTGCTTTATGTGCAGCACCCTTTCCTCCTGCTGATATCCTCCAGCTGCAGGGCATTCTCCCTCTGCCTGTCTTCTTGTGCTGTCAGCAACCTGTAAAGAGCAGCACAGATCAAGAACACAACCTGGTTACTGAGCTCTTCCTGCCAAGGCATTTGCCTCTGCCCTTTGCTCTCCACCAGCCATTTAGGATTTAAATTTAGGATGCAAGAAGTGACAGGCCCGAAGATTGGACTTCTCTGAAAGTTGGGCTAGATAAACCACACACAGAGAATGAGCATGAATTTCCAGGGAACAGGGAAAGAAATGACACATACAAGAGGGTGTATCATGGCTTAGTAATCTGAGCACCAGTGTGAGTGGACTGTGCCTTATTCCCAAAATCCCCCACTGATGTCAGAATCCCGGGTTGTTTGCTCCACCTGTCTGGGCTATCTTGGGCAGCACAATGGTAATAAAGCACATGCTATGGGAGATGTGATTCCCCTAGCTGATAAGTAAATCCACCCAGTCAATGAACAGCTAAGTCCTGCTGTGGCTTTAACAGAGATGATGCAGGAGGAGGTGAAGAGATAAAAGAAAACAAAAGGATAGTTTTCTTGTGAGATTTGAAATACTTTTTTCCAAAAATTACCTGAGTTTTTTTGTTTGTTTTTTTAACTAAAAATTTTAGGGCAAATTTCTTTCAGCTGAACAGTATCTTATCTCCTTTTAAAACTATTGGCACTGAAATAGCTCAGTCTGTACAGTGCTTATTAAGATAGGGAAGAAAGAACCCTTAGAGCTGCATGAAGACTTCAAACTGAAAACTCCAGCTTAAAATCTGGGACACTATGTCAGGTTTTTGTGATTAAATATTCAAATTAAACTCCTAATCTTCCAACAGCCAGTTCTACCAGGTGAAGCTTTGTGTGCAAAGAGTCCAGTCTACACTTGGTGCTCTCCAGGCACAAAAAACAAGGACCTGGAGCCAGGTCTCGTTCAGGATGTGACAAAGTCAGTCTCTGACACCCTCCTCTTCTTGCCCATTCCCCAGGAGAGCCCACATCAGTCACCTCCAGCTGGGGAAGTGTCCCAGGGTGACTGCTCCTGTTCACCAACCTGGCCATGTGCAGCATGGGCTCCATGATGTTGTAGCCAGTCATTGCGCTGCACTCGTAGAACACAGCCTTGTACTCCTGCCAGAGAGAACAACAAGCACCCACGGTGACTGCCAGCTCTCCACCATCACCATTCACCCACGGCCTTGGCAGCTGGCCCACTCTCATCCCCAGGAACCCTGCCAAGAGCCATTGGAGCAGGAGGGTGGCTGCAACCCTGCTTGGGTGCACACCCTGCTCACCAACCCAGGGAGAGATGATGATTTTTCAGCATTGAGGGCCAAGCCAGAGTGTCCAAAAGGGAGCACTGTGAGAGTTGTTTGGGAAGAGAAAATATCTGTCCAGGGTACTTTGATTCTCTTACCTTTTTGTTGCGAGCCCAGAAGGCAGCAAACACCTTTGAAACCCTGTCTCCCCCCACCCAGGGGCCAAGGTGCCAGCAGGCAGGCAGACAAGGGAGTGAGGAAAGAGGCAGGATGATGTTGCATTAGGAGCCCCTCAAATGGGAAATCAGCCATGCATGTTCCCCTCAGAAGGACTGTAATGAGGCATCAAGCCACAAGAGAAATACATGAGCCTGCTCAAGGGCCATTGTCTGCCACATACAGGCCACCACCTCATCCTCCCTCGTACCAGAGGGAGCTGGGTACGTGTCCGCATTGGAGAAACGGGGTGGGAGGGAGAGGGAAGGTACCATACTGGGAAATGGCCCCAAGAAGGGCTTTCTGCCAGCCAGACTGCCCAGCTCACAGCTGGAGGGTGGCTGCAGAGCAGGTCAAGCAGCAGAGCACTGAGTCACACCTTCGCCAGCCTTTCCCCCTCCACCTTGGGCACACTCCGGGTTTCTCTCTGCACAGCATCCAATTTATTTCCAAGCAAAAAGACCACAGCTCCGTCCTCTATACCTTCCTGCAAAAGAAATAAAGATCCCTAGAGACCCAGCCACTCAGAGCAGGTCCTTCCAGCTCAAGCAAGCAAGACCTTCAGTGGCAACAGGATCAGGCCCATTAGATCATTAAAGGGCCATTCCTTCAGCAGTCCCAGGGATTAGTGAAAGGAAGCTTGAACTAGGGAAACATTCCAAATGTTTGGTATGTTGAGCTGGGATGGTGAGAGAGAAGAGAAAGGACATAGGTGCCTCTCAGGAAAATAAGCCTAAAGAAAAGCAGCTTGCCCCATAGGCATACTGGAATTTATGATCTGGCAGATATTCTTAATAAGCTCAGTAACTTTTGTATGTGCAACTGTGTCTAATGTGCTGTCCTAAACTCAACGATCCCTTGCTGAAAATCCACTGTCTGAGCAAGTTAAGCAAACTTCATGTCTTGTAAGCTGTCTCTGTAGGAACTGTTATTCCTAGGCAATTCTGGAGCCCCTTACCTCTGGTCAAACTCTCTATATAATTCCACTGGCTCACTAGAACATGGTCACAGTTAGAACAGGGCTCAAAGTTATTTCCACACTCAAGTGCCCTGGATAACATGCAGAACCTGAACAGCTTCAAAACAAAACAAATATACAGATGGGGAGAGGAAAAGAAGAGAGAGGTTAAAATATACAGATTTCATATGGCTTAATTTTCTGTGTGCTCAGTTTAACCCTCATCCTGAAAGGAACCTGATTTTCAGAGACTGCTCAATTGATCTTAACCTTTGATCATTTAGAATCCAAAGACATAAGTGGTTGGTTGTTTGTTTTTTTCCCCCAACAGGCTTGTGGAAATTAACAATACTAGAATCCTCTGACATATACTTACTCATTCCACTGAGATCTTGGTTTTTTGAGACTCAGCACAATCAAAAAAAACCTGCCCTTGAAAATTTCCCTTCACCTCTTGATCATCTACACACAACTAATTTAAATTAAAAAGACAGGTATTTTTGTATCCCCAAGAAGATATAAGCCACAGATAAATGCTTTTATTGAGTGTATGGAAATAAAAGGGGGAAATGCAACAGTATTAATACATTGTTACCAAATTTTAAAATAAAAAAGGACTACCTCCCTTCCTGTGCATAGGCCAGACATGAGGAGATCTCCCTGCCTGAGCACAGCTGGGATGTGAGCACATTTAGGAGATGCAGCCAGTGCACACGGGCTGCTTACAAACCCACACTACTGTTTTGGCAGGTCCCACCACATTCTGACACAGAAACAGCTCTCCCTGATTTAATGGGCTACCACTGACTTTGTTACCTTCAACACTAAGCCTCTGGTTCCAAACTGACCACCACAGGCATCTGCTTTGATAATTCAGCTTCGCAAGGTCAATAGGACTTCCTGGGGCACTGAAAAATGTCGCTTCCAGACAGACTGCTGGAGCTGCTGTGGAGCAAGGGAGCACCAGCAGCACTGGAGCCCAGGTCCTGCTCTCACCTGGATGCTGCTCATCCAGTTCCGCACGGCCACGAAGGAGCACTCAGCCGTAACGTCGTACATCACCAGGATGCCATCTGCCTTCCGGAAGTACTGCTTGGTGATGCTCCGAAACCTGAGCCCAGACAAAAGCAAAGGCACTCTCAGAACCCTGAGAGGGCTTCCCTGTGCAATGGGAAGTAACGGAGCAGGATTATCTGTCTGCTAGTGCAGGCTCTCTGCAAGGCCTGGCAGCCCCCGCGCATGATGTGTCCCTCAGGGCTGGTGTCTACACACAGGTGACAGATCCCTGCACTTTTGAGACCGGCCAGGCAGCCGTGGGTTAGCGGGAACCTTGCCAAATGCATGGTGCTGAGAAAGCAGGAAAGAAGACCTTTGCAGGTCAGGAAGAAAGAAGCAGAAGAATCTATTTGGGTGGGACAGGAAAAGGTTATTTCCTATTAAAAGGGAAGCTGATGGAGAAAACATGATCTTTCTCTATAGTCTGGAAGAATCTGCAGACTAAGCTGTACCACAGTACAAACTAGGCATGCATAATGTCCGCCCCAGGGCTGCCAAAACAGCAATTAAGAACTCAGCATCAGTACAGTCTGTTTCCACTATTGAATCTGTAAACCAATAATGGCATTATACATAAAAAATCAGGAGCTAGACACAGTTTCCAGGAAAAACTCCTGCCAGACATCTACTTTTTGCTGCCTGTACCATTTAAAACCACAGGCCTGTATTTTGTGAATAAATTCCAACCAAGGCCAATCAACCAACCAAAAAATCACACCAAACCAAACAACCAAAACAACAAGCCCAAACCTTAGAATCTGTAAGCACTTTATGACAGAGCCATGATATAACCACACTGATTGCAAACTCATGGCATTAACAATGTAAGTTGGGAATTAATAAACATAACAAAAGTCCTGAGATCTCACTAGAGAGCTGTGTGTTTCAGCCCTGCACAGGATAACAGACTCTCCTCTTATGAGCCAAGAAAATCTACAGCTGTTACCCTCCTGTACTCTTCAGATGGTTGCCTGAAGCCTGTTCTTTCTCACTACGAGGACACGATATTCTGGCACCTACCCAACTGAGAAAGCACAGACTGTATCTTTGGCAATCAAGGTGCACCTCTGGAACTGCCAGACAGGCAAGATGCTCCAGAAGAAACATCAAAGGTAGCATGCATCAGTCTCAGGGAAGTCACCAAGGAGTTCTCCTTGCATGCTCCAAGGGGTTCTTCCATTATTCCTTAAATATTTACAGTTGGACACCTCTAGTTATAAGTAATTAATATTCCTCCAGAAGAAGAAAAGGCTTTTTCTTCTTCCCAGGTCTCCTATGTGGTATCAGTACTGAGCCAAGCTCTCTCTTGTGGGTACACATCTAAGACCTGCTAGTGCTGCAGGGGCCTGTGGTAAAGGTCCTTCTGCAGAGCAAATATCTTGAATTTGGCCTCTGCTGCAATCTGGCCTCAATAAAATGTCACAATTTATGTCATAGCAACTCCCCTTACTGCTCAGTTTCCACATCAAAATAACCACAGAAGTCCCCTCAGAAATAATTATTTCTTCTGCATGAAGCCTAATTTTGGAAGAGAGTGTTGCTTTTCAATAGATACTCCTACTTAGTACATTCCCACCAGCTCTGCATGGTCTAGCTGACTGAGACAGACAGCATCACTGGCACAGTTTAGGATTAGAATATTCCCATGACCTTGGCTGCCCCATAACATATTTAGCTCAAAATACCCAGTACTTATTTTTGTCAGGCCCTTGAGGTTCATGGTCCTCTTGAAATAGCTTTTCATCTTTTTCATCTTAAGCTTCAAATTAAATCCTACATAAAATGTAATTTACATGGAGCCAGTGACGGGCCTTCATCTCTAGTAGCAGATGAGGGTCAAATGTGTCCTCTACTACTCTGGTCCTCACCAACACTGCTGGTAACATCTAGAGATATCCCATGCTTTTGAAACTAGAGGGCTTCAAATGGGGAACAAGTGTTTCACTGTCACAGAAAGCTGCGCAATCCCTCTACCAAGGATTATCACTTCCAAAAGTCTATCAGCAAAAGGGACAGTGAAAGGAGCCAATAACCTCACTGACAGAGTCCAGCAGGGTAGTTCAAATCACCTTCCCCACAGGTCATGCTAATTCAGCTGGCTTTGACAGCTGAATCAGATGTGGAAAGGTTCACAGTCCTTTCCACCTTTGAACCCCATGACATACATCTGTGGACAGAGCATGCAGGTCAGACACATGGAAAACTACTTTTCTGTAAACCCTCAGAGCGATCTCCCCAGGCCCTGCTTCACAGTCACAGCTTCTAGAAATCTCTGGAGCAGACCTTTGCTGCAGGTTCAGCACTGGAATAGCTGTCACGACCTGTCTGGTCCTTCTCAAGCCAATAGTTTTCCCAGGAACAGAAACCAGCTGCATGCACTCTTTCCCTCTCCTCCACTGCGCTGGCAGAAATCGCTTACCTCTCTTGTCCAGCTGTGTCCCACAGCTGTAAGGCAACCTGGGTGTTATCCACCATTAGACTCTTCACCTGGTAATCGATACCTGTCGGGAAGGTGACAATGATTATGAAGTAGGATGGGGGGAGAACAGCTTGCCATTGCAATGGCCAGACCAACTCCACTTAGTTCAGGGAAATTGCAAGATTGATTCAATACTGGGAGAGGGACCATATTTACCTCTGGCTGGGCTATAACACAGGCAAAAAAGCATTCTTCCCAGGCTGATTTTCCCACCTTTCTTATCCAGATGAGCCAGGCACCCTATTACTTACCAATGGTTGCATTGAGCTCAGCCAAGAACCTGTCATAGCAGAAGCGGTGGATGAAGGAGCTCTTCCCAACACCGGAATTCCCTACAAACACCACTTTAAAGATGCGATCTGGGGAACAGCTGGCTGATTCCAGTGCCTGGAGCTACAATGGAAAAAAGGCATGAGGTTTTGAAGAGCCCAGCTGCAGGCAGTGCTTTGATTTAGGGATTGGACCCCTGCACTGTAAATCTGTGGAGCTGGAGTTTGATGGGCATATGGTCAGACACCCTCAAGTCCCTAGCAGGTAGCAGGTGTTTGAGGAATAACCCCAGGTAACTGCACTCACCCTGGTTTCAGTGCCAACAGGCTGGGCTCGAGGAGGCAGTGGAGCAGCATCTAGGCCGTCTGCATTTTTTCTGCACTCAGAATCACCCTTCAAAGTCATCTTAAACCACTCAGGATCTGCTGCCAAGGGCCATCTCTCCTCATCTCTGCTGTTCTCTCCAAAGTTTGTGCTTCCTCCTTCTCCTGTCTTCATCCATACCCTGTTGCCTGGGAAGTATTTACAGGTCTTTCTGTTGGGCTCCTCCACTGCCACATCCACTGGGAAAGCGAAGGCAAGGTCCGCAGAGGCCAGTTGTCTGTATTAAAGTCCACAGGCAGCACAGACAGGGTGGGAGGGGGTGAGGAGATAGGGAAAGAAGGAGGTTGCAAATTCCCAACCAACCAATGCAATCCAATTAGTGTATATGAAGCTCTCACAGGAACGCTATATTCGCTCCCCACACTCCCTGTGACTAAGGCATCAGTGGCTCCCCTAGGGAAAGAAAGACAGCTCACTAGAGCTGTGCTGTACTCATATGTGCTGACAATTATTTCATTAATTTTAATAAAAATTGCCACTTTGGATTTTTCAGGAGTTCTTTGCCTACCACTTCCCTTCAGTAGTAAAAAAATGAGGCAAAACATACAAAACAAAAGCCCCTTCTTTAAAAAAAAAAAAAAAAAAGAAAACAAGCAATAATTACCCCTGTATTTTTGTTACTAAATACCATACAAAAAGAAATAACAGACTGTGCCCACACAAGAGCAGGCTTATGCACTGGGGGTAGAGCTGATGTGGTAGTTGGAGGAACAACCTTCAAAAGACCACCCTACAAAAGACCCACAAGACCAACCTTCAAAAGAACACCTAAAATAACCAATTTAAACTACTGGTATCACTGCTGAGGAGCAAGGCAGCATCACTGGTTTTCTGTGGTTAAAGAACTAGACAAGGAGTGAGAAGACCTAGAATTAAGCTGAAGATATTTATCCACCACAGATATCTCTGTTGCTTTCACTGTCCAGCAGATTGCACTTGGAAGCAAATTAGAGCAACCTGAGCGTACTACAGTCAGTCTCTTCAGAGGCAAGACATCCCACCCCACTCTGCAACATTTTTCTTTTTCTATTAGTGCAGGAATCCAGACAATTCTTCTTCCTCACTCCAGCAAGGACACTTCATCTAGGTTGCAAAATCCACCTGCTGCCATGCCTACATTTTTTTTCTATGAAAGGGAGCTCACATTCCTGGCTGCCCTCCCTGCATTTGCCCCAAATGCCAGTCCAGAGCCAGGCCAGCTGGAACTTCTCCCTCTTGAAAATGGACACATACTCTCAGTCTTAGGCTCTGGTGCCCATCTCCCAGGGCTGGCAAAATCACACAATGAGGGGTCTCAAGACCCTCTTTAGTGGGAGCAACAGGACAAACACAAAACTCTGAACAGTGACCCCAGATCCAATGGATTTATTTTCACGTTTCTCAAGCAACGTGGTGTGACACAGCACCGGGACAGAGATGGGGCCAACAACTACTTCTCCCCTTTTCTCACCACCTTCATTGCAAAACTTCTCCAGCTGTTAAGCCTCTCCAGGAGGTTTATTCCAGTAGCAGCTAGAAGGATCTTTGGCAAGAAATGATTGGGGAGGAAGATGGGAGAACTTGGTTATCTGATTAAACAGATAGAATGTGCCAGTCACACATGAAAGAGCTCTGCCTCAGACCTCGCCAGGCAACCTCCCACCCTGGGCTCAAGAATCAGCCCTCCTCCACAGACTACCTGGTTTTCCATAAGTCCATGAGACAAGGAGCCTTGAGCTAGATCCTTAAATGCCACTACCAGAATTGTAAGCATTAAGGGTGAGTTGAAGCTGGAAGAAACTGAGCCTAGACCTGTGTCTCTGGCTGGCACCAGGAGAAACTGGGGAACAATGGAACTTTCTGCAGAGACCTGGTAAGAAACAGGGGAGCGCACTGCCTTTAAAACTTCTTTGGGGCCAGCAGCTGCAGGTGAGATCCAGCTCCAAGCCACGTCATTGTATATTCTGCATGCAGAGTGGAAAAAAAGAAAAGGCCTTGGCCACACAGATGTGTTGCCTGCCCCGGCTGAAGGGAGGCCTGGTGTGCCAGGTGACCATCTGCACAGGTGTAGAGGGAGATGAGCAGGATGAACCCACCTAGAGCCAAGGCACTCTCCTTGAGACTTGCAGCTGCCAGAAAGAACCCAACCTTGTGCAATTTCTGCCCTCTCGCATGCCCCAGGGATATGGACTCTGGCATGAGGCACCAGTGGACAGGATTTGTGCCTGAGGACAAACTGGCACACTTGGGAGTTGATCCAGCCATTTCAACAGAGCTGTCTGACTCAGAAGGAGGCAGCCTTTGTGACTCCCATCCCATTGACAGTCCCAGACCTTCTGGTGATCTTTAGATTTGCTCCCCCATTGCTGCAGGCAGAAGCAGCAGCAGGGTCACCTCCCTGTGGAAGTTAGTGAACAGTATCCTCACTTCATGCTGAGCCAGCACCACCTGATGCCAAGAGAGAGCTAGAACCACAGAAAAGCTGCACCCCACCACGCTCCCCAAACCAGCCAGCACCAAGGTGGGAGAACCAGACACAGGACACAGCTTGACTGACAGGGAACTGCAGTGGGCACGGACTGACACCATGGACACGACACAGACACCCATCTAACCGTTTGACAGGCTTGTCCTCCAGCAGGTAACTGCCTAGCACTGACCCTTTCTTCAACAGGGGCTTTTTGTTCTGAGGCACCTGGAAGTTGAAAAGAGAAGGAATGAAGAATGTGATTACAGCCCCAGTTCAACCACTCCCCACCTCTGTAGAGCACTTTGGGGAGGCAAGGCTAGAGCCCTGGCAGCCCCACACTGTGCAGTGGTAGTGCCTCACTGGAGGGCTTAAAGAGGTGAGCACAGGGCTTGCTTTTCTCAGTTCAAATAATTTAATTCCTGCAAGAAGCCATCACTGTTGCTGCTTTCTCCTTCACTTTAAAATCCATCAAAGTGGTGATGTCCCAAACTGAATTCTTCCTCTAGCCGGCCAGAGTTTTTATTTCTGTGGGGTGTTCTCCACTTGTCTCACAGCTGAATCTCTCTTTCCCCACCTGCCTCTTTCCAATGCTGATGTTTTGTGGGGCAGAGCAATTGCCCCTTCCTCAGAAGACACTAGTACCCTTCCTCGACCTGTATTCACCTAGAGCTGCAAATGAACCACAGAAAAGGAAGGAGGTACCTCAGGAAAGGAAGAAGGCAGCTCTACAGGGCAATGTACCTTCTCTGCCTTACACCAACATCCCTCTCCATGCTTTCCTCCTGCTTACCACCAACTGAACACTTCTACAGCCAGTATTTACCAGCTCCTCACAGAAGAACGTGGGACAACATCTCTCCCAACCCTCTTCCCCCTATGCAGCAGCTTTGCCATTCCCAGCAGTCAGTGCTCTGGCCATACACACAAAATGTGAAGTGAGAGACAGCATGGGAAGGTGCCCATTGCATTGGCACTGGGAGAAAGGGAGACTTATTCAGTCTGCGAATCTGAAGATTTCCAACACGTCCTTACAAGTTATTTCTGGGGGAAAGGTGGAGGAAGAAGGGATTGCATTCTGCCAGATCTGCCTCTCAGAGCAGTTCTGAACTGACCAAACACCTGCAGGCAGCTCTGGACAGGCCTTCCTTCATGCTTCCCATAGCCTGGAGGTCTACAAAGACTATTTCTTCAATAATTCTTACTGAAGGCTTATTTTAAAAGGCAAAAAAGTTAAGAAGCTGTTCTGTTGGTCAGAACTCCCAGAACACCTTTACCACAATGCAGCCTAACAAAGAAAGACACTCTGGACTCCACAGAGGGCCTGACCCAACTAGGAGCTTTTCAGGGAAAGAACAAAACATTTTTTACATATAAAACTGATGTTCAAGAGAACCTCCAGCCACAGAAACAATCCAGCACTGAGAGGCTCACAACTGTGGAGCACAAATCTTCCAAGGCAAATGACCCCCAAGTGCCTAACACCACTCCAGTCAACACAGCCAGGCTGTGGTACAGACAACCAGTGGTTCTCCAGCAGGGACAGGAGGTTTGCAGTGTTTGAGCAGCTTCACTCCAGGGCACCCTCTAGCCACACAGAAAGAAGGAAATTGTGTTACAGGCCACTGGAGCTGAGTCACAACCTTCAAGTCACCTGTGGAGCAAAAGGACTCCCACACAATCTGCTCTGCCACCACCTTACCTGGAGAGGGAACAGCCTGCAGAGCACGTACGTGGGTAAGAAAGGAGGAACAATGGGGCATTTGCCATTGGTTCTGCCATGCTTTATTGGCCTGCCAGGTTTGTGTAACATTTGGCTTTTCACCAGGATGATCAAGGGACAGAGGCGCATCACAGCTGTGTAACACATAATGACAAGGATTCCACAACAGCACATGTACAAGCATTTTGGATGGGAAAGATTCTGGTTTACCAGTGAAATAAAAAAACATATCAAATGTAGTCAAAGTACCAAAACACTCTTCACGATGAACAGACATGAAATTTGCTCTGTCAACATAAAGCATGCAAACATAACTCCATAGCCAGATGGGTCATGGGTGTGAAACTGAACCTGCAACCCCTGGGTCTTAAAAATACCCATCAGTGGTTTGCACATAGCCAGAAATAGCCACATATCGCTATTTGTGACCCAGCCTCTCTTGCCTGGGAGAAGAGAGTACCCCACAGTGCAGTGGGGCCAGGGTCTGCCCACCCTGGCAAGGCCAGAAACTCTTATGAAGAGCAAGGTATTAAGCTGGGAACTGAGAAGAGCAAAGGAGCAGTGACTGGGTTGCTATCAGCCACATACAGCCCAACTGCTCCTTCCAATCACTTCAAAATCTTTGCTATGAAAGAACCTCTGTTCACCACACCTTCATTTCATGGAAATAATTTTTCCCAGCACTAAGAGAGGGTATTAAGGCCTCGGGTTTCTCTTTAGCCTGTAAAAGCACTGATAGTCTCTGGCAGAGAGTGTGTTGCACACTAGGAATCCCCATCAGAAGGCTGGACTCTCCTTTTTGCTTCTGCAGGGAAGTACTGCCATTTTCTCCCCCCTTACTGTGAGACAGTCTGGAGAGCAGACCTTCTGCAGGTATATGATGATAGCACCATCTCTGCAAGCCCTTGGAGCCCTGCTTCCTTGTGGACTGAAACGAGAGCAGCCAAAGGAAAAAAACCTCACTGCAGTACAGGCTTCAACTGCCCAGCAAGACATAGCCTTGCCAGATGAGCAATGGTGGTAGGAGGAGTTCACCCTTTGCCTCACTTCCCTACTGCCAGTGCTAGGAGAAGGGAGAAAGCAGCCCCTCTGTGCTGTGACTCTCTGCTGGGCTCTCTCTTGGGTCCACCTGCAGCAGCAGGTCAAAATGGGAGCAGGAGAAGAGAAGAGAGGAGAAGAGAGGAGAAGCAGACAAGCTTTGCACACACAGAGGTACACACCTGAGCTGTGGTCTCCACAGGCCACCTGCCCACCCATAGGAACCCAAAAGCTGAAGAAGCACAACAGATGGGAAGAGGAGAAGAAACCATTTTCTTTGCCTGCTTGCACTGGACTCTGCTACAGAGTGACTGTGTTTATGGCTTTTCCAAGAGGGAGCAGGAAGCTCTGGTGTACATCCACATAGCAGCTTTAAAAATGAAGACTGAAGAAAAAAATCTTCCAGATTTTAGACACACACATACCTCACCTCTATCCAAAATTGTTACTGACATTATTTTACACAGCTCTCCACCTGGAGAACTCCAACCTCTGGATCGAGCAGAGCATTTTGTCTCCTATATGGGCACAATCCCTGTGTTTCCTTCCAGAGTCCTTTACACATCAGTCAGAAAGGCTCTCGCAGCCTATCACAGCCTATCACTGTCCTCCCTGCAAGTCACCTACTTCCAGATCTTCAGGTGGGGCACGATGGCAGAGCAGGCAAAGACATGGTAGCAGGGATAGGTCCAAGAGGCCAGAGCAGCTGTGCAAGTGACATTTGGGAACACAAAAACATTTTAATGAAAAAATAATAAGAATTAAAAATAGACCACGTATCTGTGCTTATCTTGGCGACTGGGAAAGGCCAGGCAGTTCCAGATGAGAGAGACCCTGCTTTCTCCTAGTTCTCTGACACAAGTCTCACTGCTGCACTCAGCAGAGCTCACAGGAATGGGGAGCTCCCCAGAGGAACCTCTGAAAACATCTGCTACAAACTCAGAGGGTCAAAAAAACTCCAAAACCTTCTTGTGCCACTCCATGCCCAGTCAGCCAGCAGCACATGTGAGAATCCATCTTCTTCCTCACCACCCAGCTCCAGGATGCATCCAGTGTCTCTGCCCTCCTTGCATGTGCCCAGTGCCTGGCACAACACACAGACCCCACATGTGCAGCGGGCAGCACCCACTGCAGCCCTGCACAGGGCTGTGTGACAGTCCCCAGCCAACGTGCCTTGGGTTAAACCCAGGCAGCTGGCAGCAGCCACCAGCAGAGCTTGCCTCCAGCACAGACACAGAGGTGCTGCAAAGTCTGTATTAAGCACAACACCAGGCCCCGAGAGCTCTTGTCATTGTCCCCCGTGGAAGTGACAGGCCCCCGAGTGGTGACAGCAACAGCAGCAGATGAAAGGAGGGTGGTTGGGAATTAAGGTTTTCTTTCTTAGACTAACCAGCTTCTTGGCTTCAAAAGCATCTCGCTCATCTCGAAGTTTCTTGTTCATTTCTCTGCTCCAAAGGAAGACACAAGAAAGACACAATGAGATGCTTGTCAAAATTAAGTAAACCCCAACATTTGAAAGTGAGAACAGAAAGAGACCTTGGGAACAGAGATAAAGATGTTGTTTATAGCCAGACATGTTGGGATTTCCTTGTATCCCAGCTGAGGTCATGGGCTCTACATGGTTGCCTCAGCCAGCAGGAAAGACTGAATTCCTCCAGAGGAGGGATTACCTCGTGAAATAACATAGCCTGTAACATGCCAGAGCTGGCCAAATTGTACAACTCTGTCTGGACCTAGAAAAACAAGCAGAGTCTAAACACTGCTTGAATACAATCCTGTAGCTTTCCATGGGAGAAATGAGCACAGTGCTAAAACCTCAGCCCCTTACAGGGATAAGAGCTCAGCATTTCCCTCCAGCCTTCACCAGTTCTCACCTGAGGAGCTCCAGCTGCCGAAGGAGGCTTTGTTTCTCTTTCTGCATGTTCTTGGAGACTCTAAACACATCCCTGGGCAAAACATATTTTAAAATAAGGGGGAAAAAATTAACAGGAGAGAAAATACAAATATCCCTCTCTCAGTCACTCATGGAATTCTCAAAGACAAGGGCCTGCCCTATGCTAGGAATATTCAGAGGAAGCAGCACTGTTCTGGGAGCTGAGATGGCTGGGTTGTACCAGAGCTCTCCTGCTCTCCTCCAACATCCTCTCCACTTCCTCTGCTGCTGGAAATGGGAAGGATGCTTACTGCCATCTGGATCTGAAACCTCTCAATGTTTTATATAGGTATTATTAGATTTAACCCAGAAATGGGAACAGAATTGATTAGAAGAGGATCTTTAAAGAGAGCATTATAGAGGGGATGGTGAACTGGAAAATACATGGAGAAGCCTCCTTTAGGCTGAGGAGCATCAGTATTTTTGTACTGGTTTTCTAGAACATATTCATTTCCCACAAAAGGTAGGCAAGAGGTAGCAATATCACTCTCTGTTTAGGCCCGTAAGACCATTGGAATGTTTCTTCTTTTCCTCAAAAAGAGACAGGCAATCTTTTAATGACACCAAGGCTTCTAACTAGGGATACTTATTCTTTAACAGCTTGCCTACCTTTCCTCCTCTGTCCATGTCTTTGCCCTAACACCCCCCCTTTTCCTGTTCTTTCCCACCTGTCCTTCTGCTCTTGCTCAAGCTGAGCCTCTTTCTGGAGCTTCTGCAATTGCCCCTTCACTGCCTCTAGCTCCCATTTGCTTTTCTCCAGCTCTTCCAGCAGGTTTTCATTCAGGTGCCGGAGCCTTTCATTCTGCACACGGGTCTCCAGCTGCTCTGAGTTCAGTGACTGTAGCTGATGTTCCAGCTGCAATGGGAGAGGAGGAGGAGGGGGGTTAAACACAGAGGAAGGGTTTTGTGCCACAATCACAACTGTAAAAACAAGCTGAAAAAGCAGATGTAAACAATGAGGCAGAAGGGGGTAAAAACAACCTAAGTCTAGAGAGCCACCAGTGGCATCAAGAAGGTGAACTGGAAGGAATTCTCTCTCATCATGTCAGCACTGGGGAACCAAGCAATGCAATCAGGCACAGCTGAGGAGTGCTTCAGGCAGCATGAGGAGCCTGATGCTGTCAGGCACCGTAGGAATCAGAGTGCAAATGGGGGTCAAAGGAGGACCGGAAAAATTTGGGTGGAAGCAGGGTTGTGTCTGTCAGGACTTATTAAGCAGAGTTGTTGAAAGGCATCCTCTAGTTTAGGGGCTTCCTGAGCCCATGGCAGCTGAAAGGAGGATATATTGAGCTGCTAGGGGCATCTCACACTACACCTGGGAAGTAAAGTGATTGGGTGGCCTTTAGTACTGCTAGAGACAGGACCTTGGGTTAGAGATGTCATTTAAATGCCACCAGGGCACAGCTGCACTCTAGGCAGCACAAGCCCCCAGCAGAACTAACAAGCCTGATTTGGGAAGTACAAAGCCTGCTGCCATGTACTCAGCCAGTGACTCAATTCCTTACAAATGGCTGGCATAGTCTGGGAAAGAGCCCGGGACAGATGCAGCTGCCAAAGCTGCCCATCTCAGATGACAAGGAGGGCATTCCAAGAGGGATCATAGAGACACTGCAGTATCCAGCCAGCCACACCAGCTAACCAGGGCCCTCTGCTGAAGCTGCTGCTGCACAGAAACTGCAGTACCCATCTGAGAACTTAGAGCCCAAAATAAAAGCATGCAATCCATGCTTTTAACTAGAGAGGAACACCAGGAATCAGGTCTGATCAGGGTAGCAGGTGGCAAAGACAGCCTCCACATTTACACCTTCAGCTTGCCTTTTCTCTCAGCCTACTTTCTCCCCCTCTCAAATAAAAAATAAAGCAGCACACCATGGCAGAAGATAAAATGCTTTTTTTCTTGCTACCCTCCTCTCTGCCAGCACACGTGTACAACTGTCAGAAGCAGGAATGAATAGATCTGGCCTTTCCTAGCTTCCTTGAAACACAAGCCTCACCTCTCCTCACTGAGGCTAGAAGGGCAAGCTCCACACCCAGCTTTGCCTGGAGTCCTCCAGTCCTGTGGACACTGGGGAGTATTTCAGCAAGTGGAGTTGAGACTGAAAACCAGCAACACCTGCTTACAAGCCTTCGGGTCTTTCAATAAGCCAAGGAACCGGCTTTAAACAAAGCACACCTGCCCCTCCCTAAAAACCCTGCATCACACTCAACTCTCCCGTTCATGGGGTCTGTCCTGGGCAGCGACGCTGTGGAATAGCACCATCACAGTACTGCTCTTAGGCCACAAGAGGGACCCGATTATCCACACAGCTCAGTACAAGCCTCAGCGTTAAGAGCACCAGAACTGACTATTTGAGTAACAGTAAGTGTCCATGCAGCCCAAGTGTTCTGCTCTGACCCTCAGCAAGAGCAGATGCTACCTAGGAAGAGCATGCCTGAGCTCCTAACTATGGTCCATTCCTCTCATATACCCCTCCCATCTATGGTCCCTGGACTAGGGATGCTAGAGGCCACATCTCTGACTATTCTTCCTTTCAGTGAGTATTTACAAGCCTATTGCCCATTTGTTTGTCCAATTCATTTTTGAACTGCTGATATTGCCTGCCTCTTGGGCCCAAAAGTCCGGCACTGATCTCTGTATAAGGAAGCATGTTCTTCTAAATCAAATTCATACTGGTCTCATTAAGTGTCCCTCAGCTTTGCTGTTGCAGGACTTGGGGAATAACAGTTTCATGTGGACCTTATCCATCACTTTTCTGAGTTCATAAAGCTTGTGTCTATCTTCCCTCAGTCCCCTTCTCTACAAAACTTTAAAGTCTAGATTATCCTGGTTTTTCTTCCTAAGGTAAATTTTCCATTTTCTTAATAATATTAGCACTCTGTACCTTCCTACTCGAGAAGGACACAGGGGAATTAGAGGAGACCAGAACTGCACACACTGAGGCACATCAAAGGTGTGGGCAGCAGGAAAAACACAACCTCTATCTTATTCTCAATATCCTTCCTGATGGCACCTTAGTTGTACTGGCTTTTCCAGCTGTTGGACAATGAGCAGGTGATTCCAGAGAAGTGCTCTTTCATCCACATCACAGCTAGGTATCCAACCGGGATACCCCAGTCTCCAGCATCTTGCAGGTACCTTCCATGACTTGTTTCTGTGGAGGTCACATCTCAGTTCTTGAGACACCACAGAAAAAGACATTTGGAATAGACTATCCCATACAAATGTCCATGCCAGGGATGGTAGGCTAAAGGAAAGCTTGTGCTTTGATCTTTTATGTGACTGATTAATCAGTATGTAATCAAGTGCCCAAATACAAGTACACAATATGTACCTCTGTAAGTGTCACGGAACAGTTCACTCCGGGTCATTTTGGAGTAGCCAGAATACAAAAACTAGAGAAATCTGCCTCTTTTATGTCCATACACATCTTCCTTACACACCACAAAAAGCTTCGAACTCAGAACTTTTAAATTTTTACCCCACCTTCCTTGCCAGCATTGTACAATTGATAGGACGATTGTGCCAAGAGAACACAAAGCAGATAAAATGCATGAACAAAACATTCACAGAACAGCATTACAGCTGAAGACAAACCAATTATTTGACAAACCATCTCAACACCTTCAGAGACAGGAGAGGACTTCACTAGCTAGAGCCAAATTATCTAGTGCCAAACCCTCAGCAGATGAACACCACTTTGCATCAGAAAATGCCTGAGCAGAAAGACAGCAGAGAGGGATGTGCTTTGTTAGAAAGGATTTGGATCCCATTACCTTCTTCTGGCGGTAGAGGATTTTCTCTAGCTCCTGCTCTTTGTTGTGCAGTTCCTTCTGGAGCAGGTTACTCCTGTCATGCCTCAGTGCTTCCTGCAGAGGCAAAGATACACAGCTGTGCTCAACACCCAGCACAGTAAGAGCTGTTCCTTGGCCAGACAAGCCACCACCTCTACTTCAGAGCAAAGGAAGGTTGCCTTCAAGCTGAGAGAGAGAGAAGGTACCTGGCAGATGAGCCTCTCCCTTTCTGCTTTGATCTGTTGTTCCATTTCCTCATAAAGGCACCTGACTTCTCGATCATGATCTGACTCCTTCCTACAAAACACAGGTGCACGCAGGTCAGGAGAGAAAAAGAGAGTACAGAAAGGAAAAAGGAGGGTGGAAACAGATTCCTACTAATAGCTGTGTGGCACTGAGTGGGATTTTAACCAGACTGAATGTTATGGGTGAGCACTGCTGCAGAGCAAACCCACGGGAACAGACCAAGATAGAGTCATTTTATTACAGCAAGAAATGTCTGTTTTACTGGTGCATCCTGTCTCTCCTTGCATCTGAGGCAGGATCCAAGCATCAGCTGGCTCCTGGCAGCAAATGGCCATGATGTTCTCCTTACCTCTTCAGTGCTTGTTCCATAGACTCCTTCTCATGATTCACCTCCTTTATGTACGACGAGACACGCAACAGAAACTCTTCAAAATTGGATAAGAGCTCTGGACGCTCCTTTCGTAGGCGAGCCCAGAGCTCCCGAATCTCATGTGGGCTGGAGCAAGCATACAAGAGAGAAGGAAAGCAAAGAGTTACTGTGTCATCTTATGGACTGTTATTCCAACTCCAACACGCACTCAGTACAAACTGCCATTCTCCTGTGGTGATCTCTGGTACACCATTACAGCAGAGAGGGAAACTGGACAGTGACAGAGCATGCATGTGGAGGGGGATCTATTGTGAGGTCAAAATAAAAGAAGTCATCTGAAAGAAGAAAAGAAAATAATCTAGGACGCAAACATGGAATGATTGCTTTTCCAAGGATTCATCGAGAACACATTTAGTGTCTACATCAAGACTTGGAGAAATTAATATTCAGCAAATTTGCTGAGTGTTATGGTCAAACATAGCACACAAAGTTTAGCACACATCACACATTACTGGTGTTTTTCTTACACTCAGACTGTACTGGTGGCTGCTACAGTCCTCATTTTTTTTACAGGTTTGGAAACCAAGGCACAAAAAAAGGTGCAAATTTGCTCAAGTGTCACATCAGGATAACAACGGAGGAAGCCCTGGAAAACTAAAGATGTCTTCTTCTGAACCTGCAATAATGATTACACTGTTTTGACATTTAATTCATTGCAACTTGAACATAGCACTTACAAACTTCATTCCCAAAGTGTCTTGTAAGCCTGCAGACATCAGTTCATGTTTCTTTTTAAGGAAGAACTTTTTTTTTTTTTTTTAAATCATGAAACACTTAGGAAAAACTGCTGTGAAAGATATAGAACAATTATACCTATAGTCAGTATCCAAATAGCTATTTTTCTTTGCCTATGTATTTATCTCCCTTAGTATTCTTTGGGAAAACACACAAGCAAAACAAACCAACCAAAAAGGTTTTGATTTCCTCTGCCAGTATTGCTTGACAGCAGTCTTTTTCTGTCCCAAGTTTAAAAAGTTATAGCACTTCATCAGATCTTCCTATTTGAAATAAAATAACATATTGAGTCCTGTTAGGAAATGAAACCATTTCTTTCTAGAAAAAGCAGTGAAAATATTTCAGAGTCCTGCTCTCACCCCAATTAGCATCTGTTTGATATTACTGCTCCACAACAGCTGGTTTGGTACAAAGATGTGACATGAAGTAGCTACTAAACTCATTGCATAAAACTGCCAGTAAGTGGTCAAAATAAAACACAAGATAATTCCACTTTGGACTTCTGCTTCTCAAAGCAGAGTAATAAACAGTAGAGACTGTTTTCCCAGAACAGTAATATGGCCTTTCACAGTGTCCTCCTGTTGTTTGAAGCACAACAGCTTTCCAGAATCTCTTCCAGACAAAAGTTATCACTAAAACATGCAGGTGCTTTGCATCACAGTAAAAATAAGGGAAAAAAAAGTCTGTTTTGTGACACATATGCCTCTGAAAGCAGCAAACTCCATCACACTCAGCTTCTGTCTCCTGTCCTGTCCACCTCCTTCCCTAAGCTGGATTGCTCCTTGCAAAATGGCAACACAGTTGGAGTACAAAGCCTGAAAAGAAGGACAGCCACAGGTGCAGTTGGGCACCCCAGGCCCGGCAAGTGTGCATCAGTAAGAACCAGTTATGCATAATGCCTTAATGGAAAGTCTAAAAAAAGGCTGGATGACACTGGGGCCAGCAGACTCTACTGGGGCTACATGCAAGGGCGTTAATACCAAGTTTCAAGGCTCACAGGAGCACCCCTTTGCCCAGTTTAGCCTCTCACACTCTTCAAGATCAGCACAGTCCCAAGCAGCTCCTTGAATACAAATCCTTCACAGAGACTCCTACAACTGATTATCTGAAAATATGTGAACAGTCACACACCATTTTGGAACACTCATCCTCCTTACCTCATCTAACCCTCACATGCTTCTTTTCATTTGCTGCCTGTGCTGGACTTGTATGCCACCAGCTGTTGCATTTTACAGCTGTGTAATGAATTGGAATTTGGGAAACTGTGAAAAGCACCGAGCCAAAAGTAATTGGTACCTGATGAGAAAACCCAGACCGCACTGCATTTGCCACCAAGCATATGAAAATCCAAGGCAGCAGTTCTTCAGAGAACAAGCAGCTCAGTTCGCCTCTTTGGTCTTTTCTGGTACTTCGAAGTTTTGGTACTGCAAGATCAAAACAAGGTAGAAGCAATGCCATGCAACTCCCCTACTTACTCTTCAAACAACTGGGCTGCTCCAAGCTGCTCCATCATGGAACAGAATCGTTTCTCTTCATCATCATCATCTGCAGGGTCCAAGTCATCTGACCAGCCTGACTCAAAAGTCTCCTCGTGTCTGGAGTGATCCATTCTCCCAGCCCCTTGACACAATTCAATCCCTATTAACTTTCCTGGTGGAAGGTGAAGAGAAGAAGAATAAATAAAGTCAAACTGGATGTCACTGAATAAGCTGCTATTTACATGGCAGCCTGACAGAGCTCCCCGAGAAGCCTCGTGCATGCTGCTGCTGTAGGATACAGCTCCTGGTCAGTGAAGAGTCCTGGGTGATGTCAGGGGCCGCTCCGCAGCGCTGGGACCGAAAGCGGCTCCCGGCCCAGCCACAGGCTGCCGGGGCTCCGCTCACATCGGCGTGCGGACGAGCCGCCACCCGCGGCCTTGGAAAGCGCGCCTCGAGGTCGCCGCAGGCCCACAGAGCGGCGCTGCGGGCTCAGCCGCCAGCGAGCCCACACGCTCCCGCCGGACTGCGTGCTGGCGCCGAACTGCACCATGCTGCAGCTCCTCAGCTTAAAAACAGGAGAGGAGGGGCTCGTCACCCCTCCCTTTTCATGCGCTACCTCTGCTGGGAGCCGAGCGCTGCGCAACAAGGACTGCCTCTTGCTAGGGCTGTGTGGGACAGAAGGAACGCGCCCTCGAAGCGCCTCCTCCTGCCCCGTCCCGCGTACAGATGGCTTCCAGCTATCGGGAGTCTGTTCCACGCTGAGACACCGGTGCCACGAGAACCTCCTGCTATGCAAGGCATGTGACAAATACTGGTGCTGGGAACAAATCCTTCTCGAAGAAACAAATCCAGCAATCTTATCCAAAACACAGCCCCTCATCTGTATACAGAGGTCAGGCCTTCAGCAGCGGCTACTCTTCCTTTACAAAACACATCTGCTTGGTTCAAAAGGCAGAAATGACATCCCAACTACAAGACCAGGAGTCAAGGATGTTCACAGAGCACAGATGAGAACATGAAGCTACTCTAAGGGGAAAAATATCCATCGTTATACTTCAAAGAACTCAACTTCACCTCTTCTTACCTCTATAAATCCAGAATTTACCTGCTTCTCTCCCACTCTTAAAATGTGCTGTAAAAAAACTTGCAATGTGGAGATCCAGGCCCTACTTAGTTAAAATCGGATGATCAGACAGTTAATTAAGGAGAATGGTTTAGATTAGGCACTTTCAATCTCTGCTTTTAAGGAAAAGTCATTATGTCTCATTATCTCTCTTTTACAGATGGGAAAATTAAGATGGGGATGGGAAGATTGAGGTAGAGAATGATCTGAAGATTGTTTTGATATCCTAGAAGGAGCAAGGAGCCCTCTCAAGAAGCAGACTTGATTGCAGCTTGAACTGCTTTGCCTTGATTTGCCCCTGCACACTCCATAAGAAAGACAGCCAGGCCAAACTCTTGAGTTAGGGGCAAAGTCTGAAAACGATTTCAGTGATGCCAGACACAAAGAATAACCATAAAGAAAAGAAATGCAGGATTAAGTGTTTTGCCTAGACTGGAGCAAGTGCCATGGAGCCAGGCTGCCAACACAGGGTGGTACCTGACACAAAGAGAAAACTTGCCTACCTCTCCCAGCAATGGCACTGAGGCAGATGCCCTCATGATGCCCATCCAGGGCTGTGCCCATGGGACAAATGCTTCATATGATGAGATTTGGGAGTAACCAAGTCATAACACAGAGGGCACTGAGGATGCCAATGTGCCCAAATGGTGCCCATTCGCCTGCCACATATAATGCTGGACTAGAAAGCCTCCACTCCTGACAGGACTCGTTTCTGCCAAAGAAGTGGAACCAAACAATAAGGACAGAGGCACAGGGCAGGAACAGGTGTAGTCAGCAGACACTCAGTGGGATGAAACAGTCCCTGTACAGGCTGGCCCAAGACACAGTTTACTGGGTTTATTTAGAGGAAATCTTTGCAACTTCTCATCTCACGGTGGCTGTTTCTGACTATTCAAATTGCAGCATTAAAAAGCCCTCCCTCCCAAGTTGTGAGAACGCCAGGAGCAAACACAATCTGAGCAATCAGGACAGCAAAATTCAGGAGCCTCTTCCATCACTTCTGAAAACCCTAGGCTACCTATGTACACTTGCTTTGACCTGGTCCACTTAACACCTCTGCATGTCCAAGGAAGGTGCTGACAGGTGCAGACTTTCTGAGAGCTGACAAGGCAGATGAGCCCCTGTGCTGCTGGGTGAGGACTCTGGTCAAGGATTAGCATTCTCCTAGTGCTTGGAAAAGACAGCAGTAAGAAGGCAACGAAGGCTTATTTGCCCGTGTTCTGGCCTACCAACAAGACTCTCACTAATGCCCTTGAACGGCACTGCTACCAGCTGGGGACAGTTGCCAAGAGGCATATTTCCATGCAGATGAACAACTTTCCAATCAGATAGCCAGGCAGAGTTTGCATCATGTACCCTCTACAGCAGGAGATGTTCTGTGGCTGGCTCTACCAGGTGGGCAGGTAACAGCTGTGGGAGAAGGCAGCACAAAGCCTCCAGGAGGGGGATACACACCCACCCTCTGCAATGATGCTCACATGAGCATGGGGCATCGTCTTTACCAACAAAAAAATATCCTGTCACAGGTGGGCTTTTTCCTTCCTCTGCCTCCGTGCAGTCCTTACCTAGACCCATGCTGAACTCCACAGGTGTCAGGTATCCTTTATGATTCTGTTCCAAGCTGTCAAAAACAGTCTCCAGCTGCTCAGGGGTTAGGGGGAGCTCACTCTGGAGCCGCTGCAAAGACAAAAGAATGAACAAACTTGGGGCATAGCTCAGCAGTTTTCCTTGTGTCTGTCCCTGCCATCCTCAGCTCTGGCCATAGCAATGTGCCCTTTCAGCACTGCATCCTGCCCAGGCTGTGACAGTAGAGCTGAGTGATGACACAAACACCTGTCTGGAGTCATTGATATGTTGAATTTTCCATTACTGGATGATTCAACCAGGACTTCAGAGGGGGAATTTCAGGTTATTTTGTTTGCTCAACCCACTCCCTCCCCGACTACAGAACCACTGTCTCTAGCTCACTGCCTGCCTCCCTCCATTCCTGCTCAGAGGTGGCACTGCCAGCCTCCTGGTGACCACTGCTGCTCCCAGGAGAGCTCTGGGCACACCAGGCACCAGCTCCATCTGTTTGGCCAGGGAGGGAGGTCAGACTTGCAGGTATCTGGATTCAGTTCCAAGCTCTGGCAGATCCTAAAGGAAATGTTCAGTCCATAACAGCAAGTTAGCTTTCCTCTGTCACCTGTCCAGATTTCCCATCCACTGCATGCTTGATGTTTGTAAGAACAGTCACAACTTTTTTTTATTTTATGCGTTCCTTAAAAATTTTGAATTGCAGTTCCACTTGTCTCAGAAATTCCTGGAGGTGCGAGGCCCTCCTGGGAGTTTTAGTTCCTAGCACCTGTTTGTGCCAGAGTTTGGTTCTTAGAAATCTGAATAAGACAGAGGCCACATGCACACCCACACTTGCCAAGAGTGAAGGCATGCCGCATTGTCCCCTGTTTTGCTGCCCATGACTTTACAGATCCTCCCAGGACAGAGGAAGAATTTTTTTTCCCTCACCTGCATGTCCACCTTGGTGATAAAACCCTTCTCATCCTTGTCACACAGCTGGAAGAGCTCCCTTGCCTTTTCAAGCATCTCCACCTGCACAACTTCCAGTCTGCTCATTTGGCTGGGAGGAGAAACACGAGGAGCCACCCCATCCTCCTCACCCCCTTCCTGTTTTCCTTCCCAGCGGACGTAGCCCAAGAGCACTCCACTCTGGTTCTCCATCTTCTCAAAGTCTTTTTCCCCAGGTTAGGGCCAAACAGAAGAGCTGTGGGGCAGGAAACAGAAAACCCAGTCAAACATGACCCTCCACTTCCAACCCACACATGATATAGTTAAATGCCTCAATGGTTGAAAGAACAACATTCGGCATCCATATCTGGACAAAATAACCTTTGAAATCGCCTCCAACACAAAATATTCCATGGTTCTTTGAACTGAGCAGAGGGGGAAAGGGAGTTTGTGTCAGAGACACACCACACGTAGGTACACCCTGTACAGAACATGGGTGTAGCTAATCCTTCCACACATCTGTAACCCTCCACCCTGCACCCTGCAGGGAGCTCTGTTGCCATCTCTCCTCTCTGCCTCAGACCCACCGTGCAGTCCGAGTTCTTTGCCGGGTGCCAAGGGAAGGTTTCAGCGGAGACAAGAGGGTGGGAAGGGAATATTAAAGCACACAGGTAAATCTGCATGGGAGCACAGTGACAGTCCCACATCAACTAAGACAGGGCTCAAATGCTGTGAGCTGCTCCTCTCTGGTCTTGGCTCCTCTGGCAATAACACGTACTTTTCCTTCTCTTGTTGCTTTTCTGCACTACCCCTTTGAGCACCGAATCTGCATTAAAACTGCAAAAACCCAGAGCAGGATCAGAGCAGATAGGAGGATGATCTGTGCAAGTGACAGAAGAAAGAGAAGAAGAAATGTCACTCCCAGTCCTCCCCCAGCCAGGTCCTCTGTCTGGCCTTCCACCTCTGACATTTTCTTGTTAATGCTTTCCAAATAATAGCTCCATCTTTATTTTTTTTTAATGCTGTTACAGTACAAAGAAAGGTCAGACAATTCCTAAACTGGGAAAAATTTAATAAGCTGGGCACTCCTGACCTCTTGCCTTCAAGCCTCTGTTTTGAGAACTCATGAGCTGCCAAACAGAATTTTAATCTGAAATGTTCACCTTTATAGGAAGGAAACCACAAAACTATGGAGACATTTCGGAGGCCAAAGAAAATATTTCCCATCCCTTACAAGTACCTAAAGCAAAAAGAAATGGGAGCACCCATTTAAGCTTAGTACTGTGACTGTCAAAATGCCTACAATGCATCTCTACACGAAGCCACTTTCTGACTTACTGATCTCATGGAATCAGACACCTTCTCCAGACAGCTCCTCTTCAGCAACGCCACCACATTTTTGAAGCCTTGCTGCACTGATTGCTTCAGATTTCTCCGTCTGCAGACCTGTTTTCTGCATTGCAGGGCAGAAGTGAGCTGTGCAAGCAGGCCGAGAGCAGATTTAAACAGTGCCGGACAAAGAGGGCTTGAGGGTTGGGTTGCTTGCGTTTTTTTAACCTCCAAGAAATGAAAAGCCACACACAGATGCCACGATAACAAACAAACTTAATTCTGTTTGCACTCTTGGTACAATGGGAGGATAAAGAGCATGATGGCCAGGAAGAATGTCACATGTGAGAGCGATATGAAGCTGACACAAAAGGAGACGGCAATTACGCCCCACGCTCTTTGACTCCGCTTATTGCTGCTGATCCGTGAGCCAGCGGGTGGTTCTGCTTCACAGAACAAGCAGAACGCTTCATTCCCCCTTTCAAATCTGTGTTTTTCCAGGGCACCTCTGTTTCAAATGAATATCTGCTCAAGTGACACTCAGCTCTGCAGAAGACTACCTATAAATGGGTACTATTGTATGTTTCTAGTCAAGTAAACATCCCTGGCAAGCAATGGACACAGAGCTGGACCCAAGCTTTGGGGAATACAGCAGAGGAAAGAAAGGGAGAAAGCATAAAAAATAAGGAGGCAGACCATGTTTTTCTCTCTTGCCCTTTTCTCAAACAAACCCTCCTACCAAGCATTTTTGTGTTATGGAGCCAACACAGTAAAATTTGGAGACTAAAGTCAGATTCTGTCAATTAGCTGGACAGTCAGCTTGCTTCTGATAGCAAGTCTGTGTGTGTAAGTAGTAAAGAAATCAGAAAGAACACCAGCTTACTTTTCATATTCAAGTAAAAGTGGCAAAGCTGGCCTTGAAAGAAAAACAAAAAGGGCCCAGATATCTTATGCTTCCTAGATTTTACAGGTGATTATGATGAGGAATAACAGCCACACTGGTGAATGATAATTATAGGCTTCTGCAGGCCACCTTCCTGAAGCTTTTTTCCAGACCCATGCCTTTTGCAAAGATACAGCCTCAGCACAAGCAGCACCCTGTTCCAGACAGCAGCAGGGGTGGATAGCAAAAAGGATTTCAAAGCAAGAGCTGTGACAGGATTGTAGAAAATAGCCAGAATAAGAAAAGGCACAAGTAAGCAAAGTTTTCTAAAACATCCCTCTAGCTGCCTAAGAGACACTGAGGAACCCAGAAGTAAAGATGACCTTACTTTCTTACTATCAGCTTCATCAGTTCTAGAGCAGCCCACACAGCTGACGTCTCCCCAGCTTTGCTGCAGCAAACAAAAGGTGGTGCAAGGAGGATGTTCTGTTCTGTCTCAGAGACATTTTTTTGAAGCTGAAATCCAACCCATTACATCCCTACCTCTAGCATTTCCTCATTTTATCAAAAGCCCAGCTGCACTGTAGCTCCCAAACACTGGCTGAGTTAAAAGCCTCTTAATTAGAAGAGCTGGGAGCCTGACGTGGACAAAAGTCTCAAAGGATTTCACTCGTGTAAAAGACCAAGCCCATTAATTCAATGTTCAGAGCAGGAAGTCTCTTGTCCAAGCTGCTTCAAGTGGCTTCAAGCCAGATGAGACTTTTTCAATGGTGAGACAGCACTTGTAGAGGAACAAAGCAGCAAATAAGAGAGAGCCCCAGGAAACAAAATACATTGCAGCTCTGATGGACTTCTCTCCCAGAAGCCTGTGACTGAGAAATTCTTCCTCTCTGTCCCTGTTTGTAAGGGCACTGCATGGTGCAGGTGGGGCACAAAGCAGATCTCAGCAGTCTAACAAGTGCTGTCATACACCTTTCCTAGTTACAGATCATCACTGCAAAGGACTGGGGCAGCAGCTTCACCAGCATGATGCACATCACAGAAAGACCACTTTGAAAGAGACTGAGGTCATTGGAGTACCAGAACTGTGGACTGGTAGCCAAAAGTGAGGCAAGCAGAGCTGGCTTAAGCGCAGAAAGATCAGCTTGGGAAGAACCATGCTTTCCTAACACAAGGGGCAAAGGCAGAGAAGATATGTACAGGCAGCTAAGGCTTTGTCAGGCAAACCTGCCAGGCTCTGCCAGAGAGATGAAGTCAAGACACTTCCAGTGATAAAGCCAGTGGTTGTTACCAAAACTTCTTGTCAGAATTAGTTTTTCTAGGTCCCTTCTTGGCAGGAAAAGGTCAGCACCAGTAAGAATCAATTTCCACACCTAACCTGGAGTCAGGACAATCTCTGCATCTTGAGCTGTTGATTTCCATCATAAAAACGTGTGCAATGGGTCACAGCAGAGTTTGTCTAGCCCAGCATCCTGCCCTGAGCAGTGGCTGTGAATGGCTGGTGAAGGAAGAGTTACAGCAGGGCAAACAAAAAGGAAGACTTCCCTGAAGACATCTGCCAACTAATAGCCACTATCAGCCTGGGGCAATTCCCGAGCCACGTGGTTCCTTCCTTATATTCCAAGACACCTTTCCAGCCTCCCTTTGAAACAATATGTAAACATTCACTGTTCCCATGAACATGCTAATAGAAACGGGGTGCCTGCTGCAGCCAGTGGGTGCTGACAGAGCTTCATGGGACTATTCCAGTTTTTTGGGTACACAGTTCAACCAGCATCAACTCCGTGAGAGATGGAGTCCTAATTTCAAACAAGCCCTTCACCTCAGGGAACTGTGTTGGAGACCAAAAACTCCTCTCCCGGGGCCTGGGAGATATAATAGGAAGATATGAATGCCAGGGATCCAGAAGGCTCCAATTGCCCTGGTCAGCAATGTTTTTCTTGAGCCCTGTCTTCCCCCACACCACAGGTTTGGCTGCCTGTGCTCAAGGTCAGCTCTGATACTGCACAGTCCCAGTTTGGGCAGTGTCCAACACCTAAAAACCTGACACAGAACTATGGATTACACCAGGTAACTCCTGCCATAGCATGTGCTGGGGCTTAGCAAGCAAAAAATTCACCTGCTCCTGCAAGACAGCTTTCCCAGAGCCTGGAGAGCAAACACAGGTCTTCTCAGACACAGGACAGAACAGGAAATAAAGACAGCTAGCACCAGCTCCTGTATTTCTGCACTGAGGAAACTCAGACCATTTTAACTACCTAAGGCATAAACTGAGGTTAGTCCTCTGCAAAGCTGTGGCAGAAAGTCAGCTGGCTCCCATGGGCTTGGCATTGTTTAGGAAAATCATAAGACTTGAATTTTAATCCTAACTCAGCTGGCCATATGGCCGTGGGTAAGTCACATCACCTGCCTATGCCTATAGGCTGTCAGCTCTTCCAGTTTCATTCCTGATGTTTGTGACAGCTGGCACTTTAAGACTCAGTATCTGGAGACTGATAATTACATGTGAAACTCAAGCATCCAAATAGTTTCAAAGCCTTGAAGCTGAAGAATGAAAAACTTGAACAGAGAAACTGCAAATTTCAACAAACAGAAAGAACAGACACAAGTAGCTTTTCCTGGAAAAGGGAGGTACTACTTTCAAGGTAGCACTACAAGGTCATCATTTCCAATTTATTGCCTCAAAAAGCTTCTCCTCTTGTAGCCATAAGCAGTGTTAAAGAGGTACAGGAAAGTCATGGATAAAATGCTATCAACAGCCAAGCCCTTATCTAGGTGACCCTGACCACCATGTGCACATGACAACTTTGGGGTGTTGGTTTTTTCCATTTTTTTCCACAGCCCGATGACAAGGATAAAAAAAAAGTGAGGAGTGCAGCCAAATTTCCACAGCTGGTCCTTAGATGACCCTAGTCACTGCAGGGCACTGTGCATGCCCTGAATACACTGCATTCCTCCAGTGCAAGACAATGAACCAACAGTTAATGAAGGAGGGAAAACTGAGCACAGCTGGCTGAGTGGCTTACCCAGGATTACAGAACAAAGCCAGTGGTTGGGTCATGTAGAGGAAACCTATAAGGGAAAGCATTCCTCTACCACTGAATTTTTGGTGACAGAGTGGTAGAAGGGAAAATTAAAGAAGAATAGTTATAGGTGTACCACAAACTAAAGTGCTCAGATACTTGCTGGGAGGTTTCCCAAAAGACATCCTCCTGTATCTCCGCCTAAGACAATATTATTAGAAACAACAAAACTACCCCCATACTAAAGCTAAATAATTAAGCCATTTATTTAAACAAATCAGAAGAACACACACCCTTTCCTTTCTACTCCTGATGCAGAAAAATAAGTCTTAGAGCTTCAAAGGAAGGAATTCACCAGGTGTTTAGGCACACAGTGATCACACTCCTGGTGCATACGCTGGCGGGACGAGACAGGTTTGATCCCATACATGAGAAGATATTACACAAAGAGGACATGAAGGGCTGGGTAGGGGATCACTGCAGCACAAGGCTGTTGCTCCAACACATTACAAATGCACAACAAAAGCAGGCCAAGATGCAGTAGGTACAAAGCATTTGTTGCCTGGTCATGGAATGGAAGCATCACTCAGGAGCAGGTGAGCAACAGGTAAGTTTTACAAGAAAAGGGCAATAAAAACTTCACAGGTCCTTACACCATTTCATATCAAACATACGCCACTTGCTCTGTTTGCTCTACCTGCCTTTTGCTCCCAAGGTTTTGAAAGTTAGCAATTGCTACAAAAAGTGCTCATTGTAGGTCACAATCACATCTACAAATCCCAGATTTTATAGTACTGTGAGATTTAGTGATCAAATATAGGTATTTACAATTATTATCCTAGTTGCAGGCAAAAAGCACATATGCATTGACAAAAATCACAACCATACAAAACTGACCAGGTGAAGGCAGAGAAGAGATCTTGCCAGGGAAAGACACTGACCCCTGTGACAAACCAGCTTCCACAGATGCTGAATTTTCAAAAGCTGCTCAAAGGAACTGGGTACTCACCCGAAAATTATTTTAAAAGGTTCTGCCAAGGCTCAGCCTGAAAAGGCTGGGAGAAGGGTAAAAAGAAAGTACTTATTTCTCTAGTATACATTATTCAAAATTAATTTTGCTCTTTCCCTTCTCTAGAAAATTTGTTTCCATTGTTTGGAATTTGTTTGGGTGGTTGTTGGGTTCTCCCTTCCCGAAGGAAATGGCAGGAAAAGAAATACACTGAAAAATGAGAAAAACATCAATTGTTTTGTGAAAGTTTTTTTCTTTAAAAAAACCTAAGAAACCCATACACACCCCGGGCAGAAAGCCTGAAATGAGGTGTTCATATCTAGAGCTACACTTTACACTCTCTCTTTTAATTGCCCGCACTTGACTGTATCCCTTTAAGGAAACAGGAACAAATCCAGGAACCTTTGTGTTGTTTATTCAGCAGGGGATTAGCCCAGCCTGACAGCCCTGAGCTAACCCGTGCTGCCGTATCTTGGATGACTTCATCTTGGGATATGCCAGTAGGATACCGAGGTATATCCCAGAAACACCGACAGGTTCAAGAGCCTTCGTCATTCTGAAGAGCAGCTTTAAAAGAGGCTCTGCTGAAATTCACTATTTCCCTCACCAAAGCTCATCAAAGAGGAATTCATCAGCTTCTTGATCTTTGCTAAAAAGTCTTGCCATGGGGAAAGTTGTTTGATTCAGACTCTATGCTCTTATCACCAAGCAACCTGAGAGTGGTAATGGTTCTCTTTTTCCATTTCAAGAGGTGAACAAATAAACTTGTTAAATCTGCACTCACTCATGCTTCCCGATTCAACAGCACAACAGAAACCACCGACTGTGCCAACAACCATCAACATAAGCAGCCTGCAACACAGATAGGTATCTACAGCATCCTAAAACAACATCCTTCACCCCAGAAATTGCCTCAAATCCTCCATCACACCCTCGTGCTGCTCCCCAGCTAGTGGCATTTTGCAGCTCTCTCACACTGGCACAGCATTGGCACAGCAAACAGTGAGGGAGAGTGTTTGCACTGGAACCTCTCCTACTAACTGGGCTTTTGGCTTTGTTGGGTTGTTTTGCTTTGGGAATGGAGAGAGAAAGCATCAGTTTTTCCTCTAATAATATTTGGGCCAAGAGTTAATTCTCAGCAATTAAAAACAAAATCCAAACCACATTTTTTCCATAAACAGCTAATGGTCTTGGATCTGTCAGTGTAACTAGCACACAGCTGATTTCTCAGAAAATAAAGAGCATGCCTGCAATAACACATTACAAATAACAACAGCTAGTTTAAAAACAAGTAATTTTCATGAATTCCTTTACTTTATAAAGGCTTACAGGTTTTGTGAAACTTTTCCTTAAAGAGAGAACAGAGCATTAGCTCACTTAAGGATTCATCTTATATACTGCAGTGTTAGCTGAACACCACGAACAGTGCTGTGAAGTTGCAGGTAGATGCTGCTTGGAGCTCAGCAATCAGAAATTAGATCATGCCTAACACCAAGTATGTTGACAACAGAATACGTGCTGTGCAGGGGATGCCTACAGACCAGGCAGGTGGCAGGAGGCAAAGAAACTTTATTTGCCAGCCCAGATGTGGGAAAAAGAGGACAGAAGACAGAGGACTTGGCGCTTGACATCAGATATGCTGGATCATTTTTCATTCAAAATAAAAACTGAGCACTGAGAGCCCAGGCAAAGGAGACCCCTGCTCTCCTCTACTCCTCTTTTCCAGGGCTTGTTGAGGCAGGTAGGAATGCCCCATAAGGAAGACAAGATCCAAACCTAATCTGGCATTTAAAGCTCTCCAGGAAATGACATAAATCCAGGGCAGATCCTCAGCTCGTTTAATGGAACATGAGTGGCAACTCTGCCTTCTGCCCCTTGAGAGGAGTGAGGGCGTGCATGCAGAGCAGGTTGTACCAGAAACAACCACCAGGATTCAGCACCCTTCTGCTGGGCTCATGCCACCTTTTACTGAACAGCCAAGGTGTCATCAAGCTAAAAAGGACCTCAGCTGCTGCAGCTCAGCAGGGACACACCAGGAGAAAGGCTGCTGAGGAGACTCCTTTCACACCCTGCAAGCAGCAGAGGCACCGGGTACACGAGGCTCTTCCCCAGCCCTCGGGAATGCAACCACACTTAAGTGTCCTGCAGACAAAAAAATCAGGCTGAAAGCAGGCACACCTCAGTCCTCTGCTGGTGGAGGGCCAGACACATTTCATCAGTGTTCCTGAAGTATGTCAAAGGCAAAATTATGCAGAAACAGCCTTTTGTTTAATAAATGGATAAAAGATTCTAAAGGATACACAAAGCTTCAAATGCTAAAATTTGAGGATTGCAGAGTTGCCTGTGTAACTGGTTCCTGAATGGCAGAGATGGTGAAGAATTGTCCTCAGTCACTGCCTCCTTTAAGAAAAGAATCCAGGAGCCTCATATTAAGCTGGGGATGGCATTTGCACACAAACAGGAGAAAGCACTTCTCTACAAGCCCTTCAAGTGTGTCATCTCATTGACATGAGATGCTGAGAATGTCACAGGCATTCATGAGCTGCAGAAGTGGCTGTTTTATTCTACTCTGTGTTTGTCCGTGAAGGACTATTACAAAAAATAGCTGTTTTGGTGAAAATTTTCTTTTCCACAAATAGCAAAAAGAGTGTCCTAGGAGAGCATCGTCCCATTTTTATGCTGGGAAGATGAGGGTATCTGCCATTAGCTGCTGTAGGAGACACAGGGCTGGTTCAGCCTGTTCCTCAGCATGAATAGAGGCTGCTCTCTCATCTGCAGAAATCCCCCTCAATGTACATGGCATCTTCGGCCAAAAGGACCAGAGCATTTGCTGCATTTTCACCAGCAAGAAGTCTAGTGAACTGGACTTGGTACTCCAACAGCCAAAGGCCAGGCTTCTCCCCACAACTGTCATGGCCATCATGGGTACTGAAATCCACTCAGTTCTTCCTTCGAGCCCTCAGATTCTAGCTGCCTATGTCATACCAGAACAAAGATTTTCCTTTCCAATAAGAAGCTGAATCTCTCCATGACGGCCTCACACCCTGTGATCCTCAGCAGGATCCCTCCTGGACTGCTGTTACATATGCACACTTACCCAGCAGAGTCACTGTTTAAGTCAGTCACACTCTCTAGGCTTCTTTTGAGTAGTTTTCCCCTCTGTTGTAAGAAAGAGAAACATCTGGTGTTGCTTCATGGAGGATAAATTTTCTGCCACCCAGCCTCAGGATACTGAACAAGAAGAGTGTTCATGGCTTCCTCTAGGTGATTCCCAATCTTGTTTTGCCACTTCTTCATTAAATTTCCCAACAGCCACCCACTGACTTGAGCACAAGTCCCTCCTTGCCAGCTGCAAGTTTTCCTCAGCCACTTCAGTGCCCTCTTTGTACAAAGGCTAAAAATCCTGTGACAATGCTATCTCACCTGGAGTACCACAGGTGTGAGCTCAGAGAAGTGCGCAAGAGCCTCACCTTTGTTGATCAAGATCCTTTGTCTTGAAATCAGCCTCACACAAAAAAAAAAATTCATAGCCTTATGTTGTCCTCAGATTGCTCCCCCAGCATACACAGGCACAGATAAAATATCAAACCACAACATCAGACTGCCCAATCCTTTTCTCCTTCGCCCTTTCAAAGGAAAAGCTTATTTTTGGTAAAACATCCACATTGTTTACTGAATACATGTGGTAAACAGTGATTTCTTCTCCAGCTGAGCCAGCAAGTTCTCTGCAGCACCTGAAACCTCCTTACCCAGAAGGCTGGATACAACTGTGGGGGAATGCAAGAAATTCAAGCATATTTTCCTCATCCCAAGAAGTTCTCCAATATTTTTAGAACTGGACACCACTACCTCACCCCCATAATATTTTCTAGGCTACATGTTAGCGATGGGATCAGCGGGAAAAGCTTTACCTCACTGTTCTGAACTTGCAAGATGCACTTAAAAAACAAAAAGGGTTTGCAAACATTAACGGGTAGGAATGAGTATGGATAGGATTTCTAGGCACCACAGCTCCCTGTACAAGTATCTCTCTAGCTGATGCTGTATTGGTTTTGCCCAGGAGGGATGCACGGATAGTTTGACCTTTCTGCAAATGTTGTTAAAACGACAGAGCCCAGGCAGGTGGGTGAAGCCAATTTCCAAGAAGATGGTTAACCCATTCTCTGCCTCCCAGAGAGGAAAACTGCCCTGTGCACAGGTGTGTGACACTTGGTTACCTCTCACCTCTTGATCTACCTGCCAAGAGTGAGTATAAAGGTAAAAATTCACTCCTTCCTGTGAGCTCAGGAGGTGTTGGCTATGCTGTGCAAAACACCTTTCCTGAAATACCAGTGTAACCTATGCACTGGAGAAGGGTGAAGTCCATGCCCTGAGCAGAGACACTGCTTGGCTGTCAGACCATTGAGGCAAGCACAGGTAAAGTCTTGAATCCAAATACCACCAACTCCCCATCCCAAAGGAAGAAAGATCGGTCTGAACGTACAAGAATTCCAGGGTCTAGTACAAGATAATCAGAAATATCCTCTCCTTTTCTCATTCAGAAGGGACAATCACAACAAAATGCTAAAAGCCTCAGACTTCTACAGGACAGAAAACTAGAGAACTGAGCAGCCACAAGCCTTGAGCTTCTCCCCCACAAAGCAGGATACACTGGCACATGAAGGGCACCTGTTCCTGGCATACCAGGCACAGCTTAGTGCAAAGAGCAGTCAAAGCAAGCAACAGCATTTGAAGCAAAGTTGGAAGCAGATGCTGTTTGAGAGGTGCTTTTGTTCAGTGCAACTGTTCTAGGAAAAGTAAAATCACTGCGGCGTTGGGGGGATATTCCTCTCTTTGACAAAAGCTGTCACTGAGTCAGAAGCCCACAGCAGGAACAATGACGTGGGATTACAAAAAAGGGCAATAGCTATGTTTATGAGAGATAGTGGGAAATTTCCTGCCAAGTGCTTTTAAAGAAAAATTTCTAGTTGTCTTCAGAAAGCATGCAGCAGAAAAACCTTAGTCAGACCAGCTCAAGACATCCATTTATTTAAAAAAAAAAAAATAAATCACAATCTCACACATTCTAATATTCAGCTATTACCCCAAATCAACAGTTTCCCAAATCAGTAAATCACTAGAATCTAAGCATCCTGCAGAACCACATCAGAACTGAGAGCAAGTTAGTTCAATTCAACATTTGCAAAGACCTCGAGTGATCCAAACTGAAGCATTAATTAATTAAGCACCCCCAGCTCTTGAAAACAATAAATTTTCCTTCGTCTGTCACAGGAAAAACAACTGGTTTTTGCAGTGATATACAATGCCACTGCACTAGTGAGCTCCACTCTGCTGCTTTAAAGCAAAAGCAGGAAGTCGGAGCAGAAAATTCCTAGGGAGAAACTCTGCTGAGACACGGCAACTCACAAACTCGTCCAGACTTCCTGCTGAAATAATTCTTTGCCCAAATGAGAGACGTTCTTCCCTCCCCTCCACCCCATTTTGTGTCTCTGCAGGTGTCCCCAAATACCTGGAGCAGCAGGACACCGTTGCTCCCCTTCCCTGGAAGCAGCAGTATATCCCACAGCAGAAAGCTAGCGGGGAAGGAGCACCGCCACTGTAAATAGAGGATCAGAGCCGGTCCAAGCCAGGAGGTGTGGTCTGCACTGCTCCCTACGCATCTCAACCCCTTTCCAACACAGCCTAGTAGTCCTCAGTGCAGAAGGCAGCACAAGAAAACCTGCCCTTGAGCTTCCAAGGTAAATTCCTTGTAATCCTGCCTTGTGCACAGCTTCGAGGCAGAAGGGCTTGTTTCCGAGCTGCCTTAGGCAAGAGGAGAAGAAGGGGGAAGAAAGCAGATGATCCCTCATCTCACATTGAGCTTACCTTCCCTGAGAAACTCTAGCTGTGCTTGTACTCAGCTTGCTGCCTTGCCCCCCACCAATTTCCACCAGGCAAGGTCTGGAAACTACCCCTGTGAATCCCACCTCAAGTTTAACTCCAGTTTTACAAGGCTGGCAACTTGTTTCACAAAGAGAAGCACAGAACTCAGGAAAAGAGAGAAACAAAGCGTAAGATGACAGGACAAGGAGCATGTTTCCAAAGCATCATAAAACACACACCAGGGGTGGGGTGCACATCCCAGGACTGTCTCACTAAAGCAGCCAGAAATGCCATCCTCTATCCTGCCACTGACAGGGCACTACTCTATCCCACAGCATTCCCAAAAGAAGCAAAGCCATCCCTGCCTGCTGACAGCTGGAGATGCTGATGGGGATTTGTCGCTCAGTGGCAGCTCCAGAGTCTCTAGGCAGCACGAAGATGCTCTCATCTGTGTCAGGTCCTACTAGTCAAGCCTGAGGCCTTCTCAGGAAAGGTGACAAAGGAAAGACACAAAGGAAGGTGTTGAGACCCTGGCAGGCTGGTTCTTCATCACCTAGTAAGGTTTTGTGCCCTTTTCTCAGCCCTACCCCAAATGCCTCTTTTGCCCAGGAAACGAGCTTTGCCATACAAATCATGAGCAGGCAAGCCTACCCTCTACAGAGAGGAAAACCCCCTTGTCCACCAAATTTCCATGGAGAAGACACCAGCTGGTGTCTGAACAGCAGAGGCCTCCTCAATCTGCAAAGAGAGGAGCTCCAAACAGCCCCATTCTCCCAGCAACAAGCAAATGGGACCTGCAGAAGGCAGACGGGTCCTTCCCTATTGTTTTAAGATGGTTATTTCAAAACCCAGACTAAAAAATGGACATGAAGCCTACTACAAACAATCACAATTGTCTTTACTAGAGATTTAACAGGGCCAGAGAGCTCCCCTGAGCCATCTGGGAGGTCTCTGTGCTAGCAGAGGGCATGATCACTTTTCCATTCCTCACAGGCTCAGCTTTGCCTCAGCTGCAGGACCCCAAATCCCTGACAGCAGGTTCTAACAGTGCAGCTGTGCCAAAAAACCCAATAAAAGCAAACAAACCCATACCAAGTGAGGTATCTGCCTCCAAGCAGGAGGGTTTACTCACCATTTTGTTCACCATTGCTGCAGAAGTCTTGCTTGACACTGACTCATGGTCTTGGCTGGGATGCTGCTAGAACAGCACAAAAAAGGGAGCAAACTGCTTTCCTGCACCTTGCACCCTGTCCTGTCTCTAATCTCCTCCCGGGGTTCTTTATAAAGGTTCTCTTAGTACTGACTACAACAAAAAAGCTTATAAAACACACCAAAAAAAACCACCAAAACCCCACACTTTTGAGGCACATTAATGAATCCTTAGTGTTACACGGATAAAGGTCAGGAAATACAAAAAGTTATGGTTCCCATAGTAATGCTAATTCAACCATACTGGACATCCTGTGTATTTAGTGGTACACATTGAAAAGGAAAAGGCTTCATCTACCAATGCTTAAAAGGTTTTTGATTTAGTAAAGACACTTGAATACCACCCCCCACACGCAACATTTATTGTTCAGAGAAGTGGATTTTCAGATCGAATTGGATTAAGCCAATCTAAGCATGACTCCAGCTCCCCATATCTAGGGCAATAGCAAGAGCTCTCAAGCATGATTACAGACTGAACATTATTTGTCCAACCTGAATAGAGGAAAGGGATCCAGGCGTCAGAGTGGCTTGAGTCACCACATCCAAGTCGACACAGATTCTGCACTGGGATGCAGCAGGGACTTGGTAAGGAGAGAGGGGAGACAATAACCAACCGAGCCCCCACAGCCATAATTAGCAGGTGTTAATCCATTCCTATAAACACTCATTTATTTGATGCCGACAGCTTGAAATAACCTGTCTGCTATCCCACCTCACAAGGCTGGGAACAGGTGAACTACAGCCATGCTTTCTCCGGCACAAATCCATGTATTGCTCTGCTCTCCCAGCTCCCGAGGGCTCATCTCCATGCTTTGCATAAAGCCCACACCACTCTTCAGAGGGAACAGCTACAAGTGGTCCATTTGCATGTAGCGGCTTTGACTGAGCAACCCGATTTGCATAAGAAGCGAAAGAGACTTCGCGCCATAGGAAACCCATTAAATCAAAGGGGTTTGAGCACCTCTGCTGGAGCAGAGCATTACCCCTCTGGCTACATGTCTGGGAGAAAGGAAAGGTAGATCAGGAATCTTGCAAACTCCTTAAAAAAGCAAAGAGGATAAGGGATAAGGAAGAAGGAAGGCAGCTCTCAAGCACAGGAGCAAAGTGTGCAACAGAAGAAACACAGACATTTGTGGGGGCACCCACATGTCCTTTCTCCCTCTAATAAATCTGAATTTTTTTCCTAGATCCCCATGATCTCAGACAGAAGGACACAGTTCAGGACAACAGGTATCTCAGAACTTCAAAAACCAAAGGAGAAGAGAGAGACACTGCTGATAAGAGGTTCTCAGCCCTGCCAGACACCTTGTCACCCACACAGCCCTGCTCGGAGGGCACCAAGCTGGTGGAGCTGCCATGGAGCAACACCCACACCAGAGTCTGCACGGGACACAGGCACAGGGACACACAGCAGATGTCCTTCTGCCCACAGGGTTACTGCCTGGCTGCAGCTTCACTCAAACCCCTCAGGCCCTTGCACGCACCTTCCCTGTTGAGCTCCCACATCAAGTCTCTATGTTTTAAAGAGGCTTTGCCACCCTCCCCGCAGCTGAAGAGCCTCTGAGCTGCACAAATTCCAGTCAGCACCTAGCCACACCTGCCAAGGGCAACAAGGTTTTGGTCATGCTTTATCTTATCTAAGCAATGATGACGCTTGTCCTTCTTCTTGGGCAAAGCTCAGTAGCTCAGCACCTGCCGAGGAGGGGAGCTGGGCAGGGGCCAGGAGCTTCAGCCTGCAGCAGTTCACCCCAGAGCAGGATGGCTGTGCTGGCCTGCCTGTCCCACCCCACAAAAATGGGCATTTAGTCCACAAAGTAGGGCTGTGGGGAAAATAAAGCTCAGCAATATGTACACTTCTTGTCCCACCTTCAGCTCAGGTGCTGGCACAGGCACACAGCTCACCTTCCCTAGACACAATAGAGCCCCACTAGTCCTTGCCAGGAGACAAAGCAGTACTTTACAGGAAGGCAGAAGCCTTGTCTGGAGATAAGACTTCAACATCTGTCATGTTGTCAGCCTATAGGTCACCTACCACTTCAATTCCCAGCTGGAGATGAGCTTGGTTTCCTCCTCTTCATTTTCCAGAGAGAAGAAGAGGGAAAAAATGAGGCAGATAAAAGCATTACTCTTACTCACAGATGTTATACTGAATGAAATGGAGAGGGATTCAGCTACTGTAACAGTGAGGGCCAGCAAGTTCCTGTAGGATGTGTTAGATCTGCCCACCTGCACTTGAACCTCTGCCCAGCTCCCACCATGCTCAGCCAAGGGTTTACAGCTAGCCTGCAAGTTTGCTGTCTCCTTTTCCAGAGTCTTGACTCACCTAGCTATATCCAAATATAGCTGAAATTTTCCCAAAAGGTTTGCTTCCTATAGCCTAAATGACATATTTAGACATTCTGCAATTTTATTTTTAACACCACACAGCTACTCCTCCAAAGGTCTGCAGATATCCTGCCTGTTATTCATTGGAAGAGCTTGAAGTAGGAAGCAATAAACAGGTAGATACATTACCTTTATTGCACAGTTACACTAATTAGGCTTTTTTCAAGCCTTCACTGCACTGCTTTACTTTCATCCAGCACATGAAGAAGCTAGAGGCTAATTCTTTCAAAAAGCTGTAGGATAGGTCTTCAGAGCCTTCCCCTTATTCATAGTCTCATCTCTGTAGAAACACAAGTTGCCTCAGCCCTCAATACACGACCTGCTGTGAGCAGGGACACCTTTACATCTGCCAGGATCTTACCAACAACACAAGCTCAAGCCAGCCCCGAGCCCACACAGTGCTGGACCACCACAGCAAATCTCAGAAGCTTCTCAGCTCCCAGGCACATTTTCAGAGCTCTCCTGCCATCCCCAGAACAACACAAGCCTTTCCTGCAGGGCTTTCAGGTATGTGTAATCCTCAGACACCCATCGGAACCAGGCGGGGCAGTAACTGGTGCAGAACAGCGATACAAAGTCTCCTACCAGCAGAGACTGAAGGTACCGAAGAGGAGGCAAGAGCTCCTCCTTCAGATGACATCTCTGCTAAATTAACTGCAATCACACACTTCGCTGGATAGAAAGCAGGGATGTTACAAGCCTCCTTGCCCTCACTCTTTTTACTTGACAGATTTTCCTCCAGTTATGCCAAGCAGATTAGAACACTGTACCTTTCCAAAGCGTTGCACCGTATCTCATTTCCTCCAAAACAAAACTATGATTAGATTAAAGCCACAGTCTCTGAGAGCACAAGACAGTATTTGTTGCTGCTTTAGTGCTCTGCCACACGAGGTTAAGAGAAAAACATTTGGTTAAAAAAGTCCATAGGGCTTCCCAGCCATGTTACTCCAACCTGAACTAAGCACAGGAAAGCCCAGCATGGCTCCAGCCTTCATTTGAAAGTCCACAGTACCACAACCCACCACTACTTTGGGTGTTGTTTTCTCACAAAGCTCACAACATTTGTTATTCTGCTTGAGGCACCTAGATCCTGCAGTCAGGTGAAATAATGAGAATCAAACATTCCTGGCAGCTTATACAGACATGCAGAAATCTCCAAGACAATCAGAAATTAGCAGGGAAAAAGCAAATTAAGAACATGACTTAGAAAAAAAAAATATGTCATTTCATGGTTTGTTTTTTTTTAACGTGTGGCTGGTGTATTTAAAAGCTTAGGGGTGGCAAACCTTTTGATCATATGGCCAGAGGGGAGCACATGGTGCTCTTTGCCACAGCAAAAGCCCATGGGAATACTTAGTAGATCCACCCCAGTGCTCTTTGCACAGCTGCAGAGGTCAGGTTTGCTTAGCAGAATGTGCATTAGGGCCGTGTGGAGGGAAATTCTTCTCAGCATCAGCCAAGAAATTAAAGGCTCGGGGTGCAAGATGAGGAAAAGAGAACATTGCTAGGAAAATTTTAGGAGGGGCACTCAGGACATCCCCAGCACCTCCCTTTCAAGCTGCCAGGCTATGGGCACCTCCAAGCATACACAGTGACAAAGGACAGAAGTTCTTACTAACTGTTGCAGTTCTGCTGTTCTGGTAGGACAACAAATGAATCATGAGAGATTCAGACGCACAGAGTAAAGCAGGAATTTCCACCTCAGACTTTACACGGACAGCAAACCACGGCATCTGGCAGGAAGGAGGGAGACACTGCTCCACTCAGTGGAAGATGACACATTTGCTACAGCTGAAGTTTCTCGTCACTGTCCTTAAATCCAAGATGAGCTCCTGCAAGCAGGGGGGGGGGAGAGGAGGAAGGATTCAGTCCCCAGAGCAGCCTTATGAAAGCAAAAAGATTTAGACAGGGAGTAGCTGCATTATGGAAACCAAACCTAGTTCGCTGTACAGAGGGATCGATTTCCTTAAAGGTCTCTGACCATGAAGAGCATTGTGCCTGGAGCTGAGCCCATGTGATTTCTGTTGCTGTCAATTGTCCTCGTCCCATTAGTTCATTTTCTGAGGCTGCTTGGCAAAGTCACGAGGAACAGCAGTTCCCCAGCACTGTGCGTGTGTGCTGCTAGAGACAGCCCCACGTGGAGCCCTCCTTGGCAGCACCATCTTCAGGTCACTAGACAGGAGGCTCTCAGTTCATCAGATGCATCAAACTGCAGTGTGGGGGAGGAATTTTCCTATCTGATGGTGACAAAACAGCCAAGCAGACTTCCCAATTGGATAGCTGATACTCGTACTGTAGCTTGCCACAAGAACCCAAGAGAAGAGTGATGTTCCAGGGAATGAGAATATTTTTTTGCCCAGCAAGGTAGCTTCAATGACATTTTACACCGTCTTAGGAAGGATTCTAAAATTTTATATCTCAGGCCTCACATCACTCTCTGTGGAGCAGGATGCCCTAGCAAAGAGAGGATTCTGCCACCCCAGCTCACTGCAGCTTTTCAGAACCTCCTCTGGACTACCTGAACCAGACAATGAAAGCACAGACCAAACTGATTATCTGTTTGATCAAGAAAAGCAATTTCCATAGCCCTAAGGTGATGTATATGTATATATATATTCATCTACATATAGCTAGTTAGATGATCCTCAGAAATAAATGTAGCTCTAGAACACGAAAAATAAGATACAACTGCCCCTGAGCCTGCATAAGGCAAAGCTAGAAATTAAGGTATTCTGAGCCCCCTCTGATGCAGAACAACCATCAGAATAAGCAAGAACTGAACAGGTCACAACTAAACAAGCAAGCTGTGTTTGGATTATCCTGCCTCCTCAGGATATTCCTGAACACAGCCATCTCCCTGTGTCTGAGGCTGACCTCTTTTCCCCTCAGCTATTTTCAGGAAGTCCTACAGGAAGGACTTAGATTCAACACACAAGTTCACCAAAGTGCATCCCGTGAGTGCAAGATATTAAAGAGAAAGACGCCACAGTCTTAGGAGAGGGAAAGCTCTGGTACTTTCTTCCTTTCAGAAGAGAAGCAGCAGCACCAGCACAGCTGCTGTAGGAACCTGCAGCATCTTTATATGGTGCAGTGTCATCTGCATCTGGACCATGGCAAGAAAGAATATTCCCTGAACAAAGGATGTTGGAAAAAGAAAAAAATAACAAGGTCTCCACTCAGGTTCAACAAGACCAAAGTCATATCAAAGGAGCCTGCAGACTTCACAGCGACAGAGGAGGAGGGAAGGTGCAAGAGGCAGCAGCTCCCCATGCCGAACCCCACCAGGGCAGCTCCCCATACCGTGGCACGGCCGCAGCTACGCCTCAGGAGCGCTGCGTGCGGGAGAAGGCAGCGTTGCACAGGAACGTGGATGCTCCGTACCCGTCCGTCACCGGCGAGGGACCCCCGACAGCTGGGGACGGGGCAGGTGTGTGGCTGCGGCCAGGCGAGGACCCCGCAGCACGCAGGGCCCCCAGCCCTCCGCTGCCCTCTCCCCACAGCCGCAGGGGCCCGCGGGGGAGGCCGGCGAGCCGAGGGTGAAGGCGCCGGCGGGGCCCTTCGCTGGGGCAGCCGCTCCCCAGCACCTCGGCTGCGGGTCCCGGCCGGGCAGAGCCGACAGCTGCTCCGGGGTGACCGGCCCCGGAGCACCGCACCCGCACCCTCACCCCG
>VZSE01012473.1:453643-621885 GCA_013398275.1 Promerops cafer | reverse complement strand
TAAGCGGCACTGCCCCCGGCCCGAGCGCCAGCACCCCCGAGGGGCAGGAAAGCCGCGCACCCAGCCCCGTTCGCAGCCACTCCCCCGGCGGAGCTGCGGGCAGCGCCCGGGCGGCTTTATGGGAGAAGGATCCATTTCACTGATTAACAACACCGGGCTGGGGATTTTGTTATTTTGCAGCCATTAGAGGCTAAGAAAGCTGTTTGCTTTACCAGCTGCACCCTATAATGCTAATTACAGCACTTGTCCCCATCACGTGAGAGCACATAACAAAGTCTCTTCCTAAAGTTTCCGGCTGTCAAAAGCCTGGACAAAGAGGAGCCCGAGCCCTGTAGCGTCCACCAGACCGCGCAGCGCCGAGCCCCAGCCTGTGTGAGGCTCTTGTCCCTGCTCCGCGCGATCCCAGCTGCGCAGCGCGGCCGCGCCCCGATCCCTGGGCCGGCACCGAGGAAAATCCCGGCCTTCCCACAGCCCAAGGGCCGCTGGTTTCTGTCATGCACTCCAGCTGGAGAGTAACCGGGGCAGACCTCGGTATCGGCCATAACAGGCAGACACACAACAGCCAGTACCATCTATTTCACCAGCAAGGAAACAGACTCTAGAAAGACGGGTCAGTTTCCTCAAGAGGTGGTCCCATAATGGAGAAGGTTCAAATTTGTGAATAACTTTTTACTAACCCTTTCACAGGTGCCAAACACCTGCTATTCCCACAAGAATAAGGGTGCTTAATTCCTCCTGGAAACCCGGGTCTGCCACAAAGCTCCAACAGACAGAGGCTAATAGCACTTGGGGCACTTAGGCTTGAGTAAACCACAACTGGACCAAAATGCACCCTTCTTCCACCTCTAGATCAATGCCCCCTTTGTTGTGTACTGATTAATGTTGACCCCGAGAGGAACCTGAATGGGCTTGGGCCTAGCAAAACAAACCCACATCATACAGCACATCGAAAAAAAATTTAATAAATCTTTAAACAGCAAGACAAGCAGCCTACCAGAGCCAGGTAAATATATTGAGAAAGTTTTTATTAGAAGATATATTTCTGCCAAAATAAATAGTTACATTTTCTTCAGCAAAACATTAGAAAATAGAAACAGGAAGAAAAAAAAGCATCAACAATTTAATACTGAACTTTTAAAGTGACTGTGAACACTACTTAGTGACATTGCCACGTAAATACATAACTTGTGTATGCTATTGCTGGTCTAGTTGCTGCTCTGACACCAGTAATTTCCACAGGACCTCCACATGTGTTGTGTGCTTAAGGGTTTTCTCAAACTCAGTGGCAGCAGTGGAGTCCCAGGACACTCAAAGCTCAAAGAGCTACTTTAGATGCTGTTTTCAAGAACAAGAGAAAACCCCAGAAGTGAGAGGTATTTATTTCAAAGTTACATTTCCAAGTCTTCTGTTTGGAACAAGAGTTTCATCCTCCCTGTGCAGGAGGGCTGATGTGGATCCACAGAGTGAGATGGATGCAGTTAGGGGCTGTCCTAGTGGAGCTGCCTGCAGGTTGGAAAAGGAGCAATGTCCCACCAGCGGGCAAGGGGAAGGAGGGAGAGGAGAGGGGGGCAAGTCCTGCTGCACTCAGAGAGGCAGACACCAGAGGGACAGAGCCCACTGTAAAGGCACAGCGTGTGTTTGGCACAAACAAGCTGGCTGACATGGCAGCCAGGTGAGGTGGTCCATTCTCTCACTGATTTAAGGAGAAGACAGAAACAAAGCTTGAGAAAACTGTTGGCAAGGTGCTCTGACTTTGGCGGCCCTGCCAGCCACCACATCCGGCATATATTTAGTAGAAATTTACTATTGTTTTATTCCCCTAAGGAGTAAACACACACAGAGTTTCAGGTATTTCTCCCACAACTGCTTTGGCAAAAGTGAGAGCTCTTTTCTCCAAGGAAGTAGTGAATTACTAGATAATTTTTACAGACTAATAAAAACACTGGGGAATATAAAAGTAATAGGGACGCCCCTGTGCTGGCAGACAGCAGATTCTCTTTTATTCTCTGGTCTGAATGTTGCAGGTACACACCCTTCCAAGAAGCCATGAGAAAAAATTCCTAGGTCCTATACATAGTGGTCAGTATTTTCTCCTATCCCTTGAAAATCAGCTTGCAACAGTATTAGCAGTAGGGCAGGCAGCAAACCAAGCCAATTATACTACACACTAACTGTGGGTTACAGAGCATGCCATAGGCATGGACTGTTGTACACAAAACAACTCTACAGTGTTGTACAGGTTAGGGGCTGGTTAGATGCACAGTAAGGTCACCATTAGCCTGGTTAAAAGCAGCAAGTAATAACACAGAAAGAAGGAAAAAAAAGTGGATTCCTGAATGCACAGACCCTTTATGGGAAACAGTGGAAATGGCAAGGGTTGGGACTCCTGCAGGAATCCAGTGAATGCTAATAAGGACCATTGGACACGGACTACAAGATGAATTTTTGTCCAGGAACCTGACCTCTCACTCACCATATACTGCAGAGCAGACAGGCCCTGCTGGGCTGCCCAGCCACACATTCTGGAGGAGAAAGGACTGACTGCCACAGATGCCCTTGCTCCTACAGACTTGGCAAGTGAGGGTTAATCAGCAATGGCTGCCCAGAAGATAACTTTGCACACCATGAGGTACACACAGAACAAGGGATTGAACAGTTCCAGTGAGCACTATGATAATAAACCCTTCCATATCCAATCTAGACCCTATCACAAGGCTTCCAGAGATTTCAAAAAGAGTGGGGTCTCATCTAGACAAGGCAGCACTGCATAACAAAAAGCTATTCACAAGCTGACACAGCCCTTTTTCTGCATCAGTTAGAAAGGTGATCTTCCCTAATTCCTTCATCCTTTGCAATCTGTGATGGATGAGCAGCAAGAATTTCAAGCAAATGGGTGAAACTTTTCAAAAGGAAAATGAGGCTAGTTTGAGGTATTTTGAACAGATCTGCAGTTCCTTTATCAGAGCTCAAATCTATAAAGCCAACAGACACAATAGCCACTGTAACACTTGGGGAATAAAAACAGGCAAAGAAAGGGTTAATACAGAGTGGTACTTTCCCAATATCCTTCACACCCTGCAAATTAGCATAGGAAAAACAGGAATTTCCTTGTGAAGAGTTAGACCTTCATTTTTAAAGCCAGGCTTTGATTTGTGGTTATAGTTTGAAGTGTACAAAAGTTTCTCGTGGAGAAGTTAATATAATAAATTAAACTACAGATGAGGTGAAACAGAACAAGACTCAGGCCTTTTACCAGGTGCAGCTGTTGGTCTCTTGAAATGCATGAACCAGAATCCCCAAGCCTTCAGGATCAGAGTACTGGAAGACAGTGGCATCAGCCCAGTCGGCACCAGACCGGTCAGTCCTGATGCAAAAGGCAAGGGATAAGGGTGCCAAGCTGCAACTTCTTAGCACACTCTGTTGCCAAGAGTATTTTATTTCATAGTTTAGTGGTTTACATAATCACTCAGTGGTTTTAACAGTCCAGGAAGAAGGGATTAAAAAAAATATTTGCATCATTTTCTCCACCCATATATTAACTCAAAAAAAAAAAAAAAAAAAGGCAGAGTCAAAAGGGCAGCAGCTTTTAAACACAAGATTTTCCTTATGCAGTTTTGCCCCTCTCAGATGTTTTGCTTCTGGATAAAATGCTTTAATTTCTTGCCACTAAATATCTCTATGTTCTTGCCAATTGCTCTGTGTGCACTAGGGACAAGAGATACACATTTAGCAATCTAAGTAGCTGTGCATGTGCCATTCCCCCCAAGAAGGTAGTCCAAAACAGTGGAAGAAAAGAAATCCCGTACCAAACCACAAAACGAACACCTTTTCTCAGTTCTAATTATCACCAAATTCATCCTGCTCCCACTAAGTGACAGTAGCTTGTTGCTGGTTCACTTCCACTAGCATCTAGCATTTTTTTCTGTGGGCTTTAAACAATCACAAGATTGACTTGTATTGTAATTGAATATTCTATTCTGACTTCAGAATCCTCCAATTTTTTCTCTTCCTGTAGTGACTCCCCTGTTCCCTAACTGACTTAATTATGCAAAGCTTAAGACTAAATCTGACTGCATAAGTGCAGGCCTGCTTTGTAAGCTACACAGGCCCTTGTGTTACATACATAAGTTATATCCAGCAAAGGCAGTGGGGTGACAATCTAAGTCACAAGTTCATTCTTGCACAGGCATCTCCTGGGCAGAGGCCCACTCCATTGCCTCCCAGCTTGGCACAGCCACTACAGGAAAGTCCTGATGCTTATCCGTCTCCAAACAAACACCAAACCCATGCCCAGTGCACAGCTGTGCTCGTAGGAAACAGCACCCACCCTGTCCTCCACACTGCTCATGAAGATTTACTACTTTCTCCAGTGATTAGCACAACTTCTGGGTTTATTTTCCCTTTCTAAATCTAAGGTGCAAAGCAGAGTCTATTAAAAATCACTACTCCATGTATAGGCTACATAATCAGATTCTGATACCCTGTCCTGCTCCCCAGCAAAGACAGCGTACGTTTGCTTTGGCCATTGCACACTGTTTGTGCTAGGAGAGGTAGAAGATGCCTCACACAGCCAGACAAGCAGCAGAAAAAGGTACCAGGAGCTGGGTTTGTCAAAGTGTGAAGACCTAAGCTTAATTCCATGCAATCCCCACAGCCATGTCTCACCCTGTGAAGAACAGGGAGTTCATACTTCTCACACAAGCCACGACCAGACCACTGCTGAGAAGGCAGTGCCTCAAGGCAGAGTCCTGTGCTGCTACAGACCCACTAGCTCTGGTTTTTTAAGAGGCAAGACAAAGAGGAGCCAGTTCCAAGTGGCTGCACGTGCCTCAACAGTCTTCACTTCACTTCTCATGCTCCTGCTGCTGCTAGCTGCAGAGCAGGACCTGTGAGCCACAACACGAGACAGGCAAGCTGTGATGGTGGTGTAGCTACAAGCCTAAATCCTTCCCACTCCAAAGCCTCAGTACCAAACTTTCTGAGCAAAAGAGAGATAGAAGCCTCAGTTTGACAGGAGATCAATCCATTCTGTATCACCCACTTGGAATTTGCCCCAGTTGTACAGCCCCTTAAGGAGCAAAGCCCTACTGACCCCTGTCAGAGGCAGCCACTCCCTCAGCACTTGCTGTGACACTCCACCACAAGCCTTTCAAAAATAACATGCCCTGCACAATTCTCATCTTCCTAAAAGCACTTCATATTGCTTCAGCTGCTAAGCTGATCCTGAAATAGCCAGGCTGAGCTTTTTTTCAGGGCAACCCCACGCCAATTCCATTCACAGAGTCAGGAATAGGGCCTCAAGTTCAACATGTTTCCCTGGGAAAAAAAATCTGTCAAAATTACTTCTTTAAATAAGCTCAATCACTGAACACTCAGTTCAAGTCACAGCAGTTCCCTGAGGACCCCAATCAAAAAGGGAGAGACCAGGACAACATGAATCAGGGAAAATACATAACTTTTCTACACTTCTGCAGTTCCAGTGTAGTCTGCTGCAGGACCAGCTCCAGCTTCCAGTGTGGATGCAGTTAAGGGAGAGAGGAAAGGACATGGTTTCAGCAAAGAAGAAAGTCAAGAGGAGATTTGAAAGCCGTGAGAAAAATTGGTTTGGCAAGAGCTACTTCACCTTTCAGTAGCACAAAGAGCTAAGGGTTGTCAGATGATTTAAGGAGAGGAATCAAGACATATGCTCTGAAAAACCAAGGGAGGTAAAAGCTGCATGAACTTGAGAGCGCCATCTATATCCTGGTTATTTGGCAGTAAAAAGCCAGTGGCAATTCAAAGTGCACTATTTGGGAGAGCTCAGCTGGGTCAGCATCAGCCTGGCCACAGGCAATGGCCAGGCGTCACCACAAGTCTAGAGCAAGGAATCAGCCTGTGTGTATCTGTGAACACAAAGGTCCCTTGCTTGGCCCAGTGGGCAACAAATGGCTAGAGTCAATTCCACCAGTCTCCATCCAGGGGAAATCCCCTTTGCAACATATTCAGGAGTATGGGGCAGCCTGCTGCTGGGGGATGAGACTGGTCCCATCCTATATCCATTCCCCTTTCCACCCACCCTCACCCCCTCACAGCTGCAGGCTCAGAAGAGTGGCAGGCACTCTTTTGCACAGTCTAGAGGTGGAAGCTTTAACTGAAACCCTTCCCGAGGGAAGAGGGAGGCTTGCATGTCCACGTTGATGCAGAGCAAGCCCAGCATGAGCTGGCGCTGGTACTCCTCCCACTTCATCATGACATCAGAAACCGAGCGGTTGCTTCTCATCCACATGGGCAGTGCTTCACCACAAGGTGGCGGGGGAGAAATTGGCAGCTTCTGGGGCCCTCCGAGCTCGAGGTGATAGTAAAGCCTGAAAGGCAAATACATGCAAAGACTCAGGACATGGGAAGACTTAAGCAGGTCACCAGACTAGAGCTCCAGTACCACAGTCCTGTTTTGTACTAAACTGACTACATGACTTTAGTGAGAAGTCTCTGGGTGCCCATTTTCCACCCTCACATCTCTCAGTTATTCAGACCATGAACTCTTTTGGGTAAGAATCACACCTTTGTACTAGGATGAAATCACAGTCTGGACCCCTGACTACTACTGTGAGTTTCCTATTCTCATCCACACAACAGTCTTGCCGCAGCTTCAAGCCAGGGGCTATTGCAGGAGTTCAATCCAGAAGCACAGGCACACACACAGGCCCAAAGCACTCGGTCTCATCTGGAAACTCTCTTGTGCTCCCTGGCCACCATATTCCCTCCCCACAAAAACCAGGCTGAGATACTGAGGTAGAAGAGATCATTTGAACACAAGTATTTCTTGAAAAGGACTTTCAGGGGATTCTGGGCCAGAAAATGCCACAAAGACAAGCACCTCTGTCTTCTAGAAGGAACATGAAATAAGCTGGCATACTGTTTAAATCAGACTTACATCTTATAACCTACTGTTATAGTGACAGCTTCATTACAGGGTCTGCCCTATAATGGGACAAAGGAAGGGGACCATGTGCTGAGTCTATCCAACAGTTAAAGAAGCCAAGAAACCATGGACCAGATTTGCATTTCAGCCTAAGTGGTAAATCCTTCTGGTCAATTTGTGCCCTATGTGCTCTGCTCCAGTGGAACAGAGTCTCTAGAATTCAAAGCTGAAAGGGGAAATGAAGGGCTCCTCCAGAACAGTGCTGTGAAGAAAAGCAGCCATACCTGGCTGAAAGATGGCTGCCCAGTTTCTTCTTGGCTTTCTTCACAAGATAGTTACAGATTTCTGTCATCTGCTCTCTCATCCATCTTATATCCTCAGGGATATCTGGGAGCCATTCCAGCAACCTGTAAAGAGACAGGAGACAAACATTAGCTGGGCCACGCAAGGGAATATGATGAAAAGAACACCAGTTCTGAAGTCTCTCTTAAGGCTCAAAAATTTATCACCATTTTCTGGGGCATGTTCTAGCACACAGCAATCTTCCTTCAAGCTGGAAGTAGTGCCTGTAACTAAATGACATAGGAAGATAGGAAAAGTTCTGGGTTCTTGGTTTTTCTGGTTTTGTGGGCGTTTGATATTTGTTTTTTTATTCATGTCTGGTAATTGTCAGGACCTCCTTCCCCAGGAACACCAGTAGTGCAGAATTAGTGGGAATCCCACTCTCTATTTAAAAGCCCAAGGCTTACCTGACAGTGAAGGAAACTGCAGACTCCAGAGGCAGCATGTAGGGGACCATCATGGCTGTGGCCACACGCACAGGCAGCAAGTTGCTGAGGCCAGTCAAGAAACTTCTTCTTTCAGCACAAGCCTCCAGGAGAGCTGAAGGCAGAAGAAAACGTGGTTGACTATCCCCAGTGGGACACTCTTTTCTTGTCATACCTCAGAAGTTACTCAGCCTGAGGCAGCTACCTCCCACTTCTAAGGAAGTCTGAGCACAGCTAAAACCAGCAGCTTTCACCTTTATCAGACTCTAAAGGAGTGAGCAGCAAGACCCCAACCTCTCCTTACCATGCAGAACACTGTCAAATAAATCAACCCCTCCCAATCCAACCTCCACAGTATGGGCCAAGACTTTATCTGACACCTCCAATCCACCTAACACTCAGCAGGTGTCATTTCAATCCCTGGGCATGACCAACCCCAGCTATACACAATAACTACACATCCCAGTAATCTTCTCAGGCAGACTAGGCAGCACAGGAAGTTTACCTGTGATCTCTCCCTTTGAATCATACCTTGGTTCAGTCTGGGAGGCAAGTGTTCAAAGATGTGCTCTTCAACAACAGCAAGGGCAGTGTTGTCCTCTAGTTGGTCTTCAGCTTCAGTTTCTTCCTCCTTCTTCTCTCCTGGAGGTGCTTCTATGGCAAGGAGAGGACGGGCAGGACTTGGACGATGAAGGAGACCTGAGAAGAGAAGTTATACTGTAAGGATGACACAAACCAGCTGCCCTGCCTGGCCTTTAGAGTGTTAGTCCTTGCTTCACCCTAACTCCCTTCAGGCTGAGGTCACAGCCAGCCTCTTTAGCTTACATCTATTGTAATGCTTACCACAAGGAATCCTTGGACATAAAAACCTTACTGGTTTAAATTCATTCTCTTCTTCCCCATCAGAAGTTCTCACATTTCCCCTTTAAGTTCCGCAGGGTGCTGTTTTGCAGAGTTTTGTTGCTATAATCTACCAGTCACTCATCTTGCAAGCAAGACTTCCCTCCTGCAGTGCAATCCGTTATCCCGGACCGCATCGCTGTCCACGGACACGAGGTGGCAGCAAGCGCACACCCAGCGCTGCAGCGGCTGGAGGCAGGAGAGCAGCGCCCAAGCGTCAGGCACCGGGGCTCTGAGGGCAGCACCACACAGACCCAGCTGCACACGGAGAGCAGCCGGGTGTCTGCAGGAGGTCCAAACGGCACTGCTGCCCAGCAACTGTGTTGGTAACTGCAAAGGTCACCACTCCACCTCTCCTCTCTGAAGTGCTAGACTCATTAAGGAGAAAGCCATGCCCTAGTATGTGAGGCACAGCTCAATTCTTCCCCCTTCCTCCTTTCATATGCACCACCAACTACTCTCAAAGCCAAGGCACCAAGCATGGCCCAGAACAGGCAAGTCTGCACCCTACAAATAGCCAGTGCCTTACCATTCTTCTTCAGGAAGTGCAGTGCATCTCGATAGCCCTGCTTGCACATATCCCGCAGCACCTGTGGGCAGAGGAAGGAAAGTTTCATGTGGAAACTGGCTGAGCAAACACCTACCACAATGCTGGCTTCAGAGGAGTTCTCCTGACTCCTGAGCTATCCCAAGAACAAGTCTCATTCTTGCCAGCCTTGCTCAGGCTTTGAGCAGGAATAGGAGGTATCAATACATGGGCTACGGGAATCACAGGACAATTTAGATTGGAAGGGACACCTAGAATCCTACCTGAGTGCGGGCATAGAGTTGCAGCTACCTCATTGCCCCATCTACAGCTGATGCTGCTGTGGGCAGCCTTCAGGCAGTCACTCTGACAAGCAGCCCAGAATACTTCCCTGCAGATGCCAGGAAGGGCCACTGTGTTTGCAGATAAAGCCACATAAGAGTAGAGAGGTGGGGGAAAAAAAGCTTGCTCAAGTAATTCAGCACACGAATGCATGCTTATTACATCCAGATGTCAGGGCTATCTGGAACTTTTGCATCTTCTCAGAAGTACACAAAGTTTGCAGTGCCACTTGCTACACTGATATAGTAGAAAGGCTTCATACTAGCAGCTCCACCCTTACCTTAAAACATTGATTGTGATGGCCAACACATCTTTGTTTACAGTTAGCCTGATTTCCAGGCAAAGACTACTCTAGAGAGAGCAACATGGGAATACTTTCCAAGCAACTGCTACCACCTAAATTCCAGATGTTCAAGTGGAAAAAGAAGACAAACTCTTGTGCAGGTGCGCAAGGTTTAGCGAGTAACTGGGTTGATAATGTCAAGATTAAAGACAAAGCACAAGATACAAAACTAACAGTGTCTGGAATCTTGTCCTGCTGAAGTGCACACAGGATAGCCAGTGCCCAAGATCTGTGGTCCCCAAGTTCTGGTGTGGCCAGGAAACTCACCTGTGGCTCTGGAGGAAACAGGGCCTTTGAAAGGCGGTAGAGGTTGCGAAGGTTGAACTGGATGCTGGTATTGGTGACTCTCAGCTCATGCATGTTTGTGGAACTGTCCCGTGGGCAGATATCGCTCTCTCCCGAGAAAGGAGACACCGTGATTGTGTTCTTCAGCTCATATTGGGGCAAATTGTCAGAAATCCCTCCATCAACATATCTCTGAAACCAAGACAAATGCAGCAATCTTCATTCTTGCAACTGATCAAGCAGCTTTTTTACTCTGAGTCCCTTTTTCTGTTTGTGCCAACAATTTGGGAAGAGAATGGAATACATCCACCAGCACTGGAGGAGTAAAAATCAGTGATAGCACAGCTGTGTTTTTTATAACAACTCCTTTTGCTATGTGCTTTTTTTGGTTGAGTGTGCTGCTCACAATTGTTCAATAAGACAGGCACATTCACTTGTGTGACTGCTGACTTATATCTCCTATGCTGTCTGACTGCTGTCCAATTAAATAATAATACACACAAACAACCACCTGCAGTGCAAATTAGCACTGATCTAAGCTGTCACACTGTGACATTGTGCTATTTTTCACTTGTGTTTAAAATGAGTAAGCTCAGACACAAGTCCCCACTGGCAGGTTTGTTACCTATGAGTAAAACCAGCTGATTTGTTGCTAGTGGGCTTATCGAGCAGCAATCCCAACACATGCATACACACTGGGAAGCAACTTGCTGTGGTGTGATAACAGAGCACAAGGGACTTGTGGGTTTTGCTCTTAACAGGCACCTTCTTATCAGAGAATGTTCTGTACTTCTGTACCATAAACACATTTGTGTTACCCTTGCAGGAAGGGCAACCCCAGTAGTATGTTCTCAAAACATTCGATGGATACTGTAATTGCACAAGGAGCTGAGCAAGACGATCCCTATCACAGGTTTTGGCAGAGTAAGCAACATGCATAAGATAAAAGGAAAAGGATGTCAGTCAAGCCAAAAGAGAAGGAAGCTGGGTGTCTTTGCAGAGCAATAATCCCAGCTCTTGTGAACCTCAGTTACAGAAGAGTTCTTCTGGTTTTGTATCAGGGTTGATCCTCCAATTTGCTGCCTGGATCCATCTCCTTCCTACCCAAACACAAATCATGATACAGGGGCTATGCAGCCCCACAAGCAGCAGCTGTAAACATCTTTCAGTTCTCTGCTGGCTGAGAAGCTGAGCCAGTAGAGGCTAAACCCAGGCAGAGCACAGAAATGCTGATTGAAGGAGGAGGTGTGCCATTCTGCATCCTGCTTCGTCTTGTCTCACAGGCAGACTGACCACCAACATTGCTCTTTTGCTGCACAATGCCTAGGAAAACACCGGGTGTGTTGCCTGGAGGGTGCTTTGCACTTTGTTCTCTCTTGCTCGGGATGGCAGACAAGACAGAAACCTCAAGCAGCTTCCCTGAGCCTGGGGAACAGCTCACAGGCTCGTGGGCTGAAAGCAAGTAAATTCAGCTATAGCAAACCAGCTGCCACTGATGCACCAGGATCAGGGGGGACTGCACACTCCCTTCTTGGGAGGCAAACTAAACCTCAGGGCTACCTTTGCATAGAGCCTACAGCTTCATGGGAGATGGCTTGTGATTACAGTTTTAGGCTACAGCAGCCCAAAATCAGAGCACAGGACATTTTAGACTCACGACAACCCTTGCTCACCAAACAGTGTCAAGACAGGCACTTAGAGACTCCTACACCACCTGAATTTGGACAGTGAACAAAGTGGAAGGATAAGATAGATTAAACTCAAGCATAAGTACATCCTCTCAGAAACAGTAACACAGCTTGCTCACAAGATGTTTTCCGATAACAGAGTTGCCAACAATCAACTGAACCCTCTCCCCCTTCTGAAGTGGGCATTAGTGTTCCCTAAGCCTAAAGCAACCACAGCTAACTGCCATTGTCATCCTCTTCCAAAAGCTGCTCCACTGAGAGTCAGACTAGGCACAGCTGGAGCTGGAGACATCTGCCTGACTCCCTTTGCAAGGATGAGATTCCAGCATGCTGAGTGGGACCAGAACAGAGCAAAGCAGGCAGCATGCACTTTTGTTTAAAGAAAAAGGAGGTAAGCTTTAGTGCTGGACACCACCAGTTTCGCAGTAAGGATGCAGAAGAGACGTTTCCCTGAGGGTGGCAGCCTGACTGCACAGATGCCATTAGAAAAAAGGCTCAACTACAACAGAGCTGACAGGCAAAGCCTTCTGACTCCATAGAAATCCAGGAGTATGTGTGCACACCCCACTCTCTGGTCCACTGCTTCCAAGCAATGCTGATTAACATTCTTCAGTAAAGCTCAGCTGCCACTTCTTTGGATTCACCTTAATCTCCAGTAACCCAAGTGTAACCACTCTCCTACCTCCTGCAAAGCCCAGAACAGCCCAAAGCCAAAGGGCTGGAGCCACCAGCTGCCTGCAGGCACAAGTAGCAGCAGCTTTAGGGGATGGTTCATAAACTACTTCCATTCCCTTATGTCTTCCCATGCGCAGGGCCCCTCACTCACATGATTTGACAATCAGCTTTGTGACCCTTGCCAGGGATTCATCTCACCCATATGCTGCAGACAATTCACAACTATAGTGTGTGTTGACAGGTCAGTTACTGACTTTTTGATTTCTCAATATTTAGGTTGTTGGGTTTTTTTAAAGTCCTCTACCCATCTCCATCATCCACTCCATGAGGCTACCAGATCCCAGAGAAGTAAACACTGGTAAAAATTTAGGAGGAAGGCAAAATATGGATTTTGCACCTTACACACAGTAACATTGCCTTGAAAACTAGTCCTTGTGCCAGGCCTGTCAGTTTATCCTGTGGCAAATAGAGTCACCACAGGCATGCTAGGAACCATACATTCCTGTTTCAAAACCATTTCCCAAGCTCATACCCAACCCAATTTAACCTCTCGCCTCATCCACAATCCCCCTTCAGAGCCATGCTTTTCTGGGGAAGAGGTAGGAATTAAATTTCCTCATCTCATATTTCCTCCCCACCTTTTCCCATGAGAAGTTATCCCTCAGTGTGCCAAGGCAGCTGCACATTCCAGAAACCCTGATATTGTACACAGTTTTGGAATTGTGAGATTTTTTCCTGATGCACACTGACCTCAATTAGCCCCAAAGAGATGTAAGGCAAGAGCCACTGCTATAGTCCCACCAGCTGAAGGGAAAAAGCCCTGCCTGCAGTTGCTGAGCAAATACCAAACCATTACTGATTCTGTCACTTCTCTGGAGGGCTGGATAACACTGGATGTCTCCTCCAGGTCATTTCCCTGACCAACATGCTTGCACAAGACAAAACCAGCCAAGCTGTGTATTATCCAGGAGCAAAACTGACCTCATTTTTAGGACACAGGTAGCAATCAGAACAGATTTGATGCTGTGCTCTGACAGACACTTTGGTCAGATCACTTATGGTAAATCATGGCACATATTTTATAGCAGTTCTCCCTCTCACTTTTGACTGTGTAGTTTGCAAAACCCCTGCCTTTTAACGTGTTCATTAACCTGTGTAGCACAAGGGAGGCCAAGCTCAACCAGGAGGCCCTTAAAGCATGACTGCAATATCCAGAAATGCTGCAGGTCTGCACAGCTTTCACGTGTTCTCATTTCTAACTTGCAAACACAGAAGGATAAATTGCTCTCGGATAGCCCTGGACACAATTTAAAGAAAGCTCTGGCGTGCAGCAGAACATTACTCTCAGAGAAAGGACAGGAAGAACTCCATGGAAAAGAGGGCCAGTATTCACTCCACTAGTTAAAGCCCCGCAGAAAGTGTCAGGCACATGGGAGAGGGACTACACTCAGGACTTTTATCCTGGGCTGAATTTCTTTCCACATGCAGACAGCTGGAGCCTCAGTGATGGAAGGTGTTGTACCATGCAGCCATGAGAACACTCTGCTAAGCCAGGCTGCCCTTCCCCAGACTGCTGTATGTTACTATATGTTAAATCCACCGGTCTTCCTCACATTTATAGTCGACTGCAGGCAGCAGTGGAAAGAAGGCCTATCCACTGCTGGAAAGTTGTTGGGAATTTCTTGTGTCTCTTCAGATAAATGCTGCCAGCAGGCACACAATAACAGTGTCAAAACTTACTCATTAGTATGCAATTTAATGAAGAACCATCTTAGAATCTTACTTACCACTCCACGCAAGGTTGGCGGTATCAGCCCACAATAGACAGGGATAAAGGTGCTGCAGATACAGGCCTGAGGGAGAAAGAGTTCCAGAATGTAAGAATCAGATCAAAGCCAACTGAAACTATTACTGTTCTCAGAACACCATGCTGGCATGTGCTGACAATTATACTCCAGTACTAAGGACATTTGGAGACCAAGGCAAAATAAAACTGTGCGCAGTTCCTGCCCAGCCCTCTGCAGTAAGAGTCCATTCACCTGGATCAGTTCCTCCTTGGAATTGAAGTCTGACAGTATCACATTTTCTCCATCAGAGACCCGTGTCAGGGAAATACCCAAACGTCCTGCTGCAACCTCATGCCCATTCTCTGGCACCATCTTGGACAGGGACATCCGAATGGTTTTCACCAAGTTGAAAGAGGGGTGGAGTGGGCCCAAGAACCTCTTCCGGGCTTCTTTTGACACTCGAATAATGCTGGCACCGGCCTCACCTGCAACAAGAGAAAGACAAATGCACCATGAAATGCTACCAAAACCAGTTTTGTCCTTTACAAAACTAGGCACAGAAAAGCTTCATTCCCAGCTTTCCCCAGAGGTTTCTCCCCACTGGCTAATACACAACTCAAACCAAGAGGTTATTTAGGTGTTACAGAAGTAATGGAAGTTTGCTGTCTTGGCCCTCACACACCCCCATCACAAAGAGCTACCCTCCTCTTACTTATGTTTTACGAAGTCAAGGAAGATCATGTGCATCTGACTAAGGCCTCATACATACACACGGCCAGTGCAGGGCTGGTGAAAACAGACTAAGAAAGAAAACAAGGCTGCTCCTTCAACAGCTTTGAGCTTATGGATAAATCCACTTCATATTCCACTAAAACTTTTCTAGTAAGCATCTTTTTCCTGACGGGGAAAAAGAATCATCAGCCAGTAAGCAAAAGTGCCAGAACAGGAAAGCTGGTGCTTTCCAGCTAAGTGGTCCCAACTCTGCTGTGAATGTCAGTCACATCTCAAGTGAGCAGGTGGGACTAATGCTCCATTAGGGAATCAGAGACTTAGTCCCTCCTGCAGAGCCTCTGGTGTCCCATCCCTTCCATATCCAATTCCACAGCACTAAAATAAGCCCTGATGGCAAGCAGGACTTGTGAAGGAATGCTTGCTTTACCCTTTCCCACAGTGACCCAGCTGGGTTTGAGAAGAGGACACATCCCAGCTGCACAAAAGGGAAGGTATCTGCTAAGCCCATTATCTCAGTCACTAGGAGCTCCATCTGGCAAGCGCATCAGAGCTCTCCAGTAGGAAAAAAGGGATGGGAGGAAACAAAAATACAAAACTACAGCATCCAGTATGTTGCCCTTTGCACTCACTGACTGCTGCCTCCACACACATCCAGCCATGGTGAGATACACCAGTTCCTCTAAGCGCCAGCTAATCACTGCATTCCAAAGAGTGTCAGGAACATACATGTGACAAGAATGTGGGGGGAAGAATTAGAGAAACCAGGAGAAAAGAAACATGCTTTTACAAATGAAGACTCGTCTGCAATCAAACCAAAGGTCATTTCCTGGAAAAGGATGAAAGACTACCAGTCCAAGCCAACTGGAAGTCCCCTCATTTCGCTCTCCCACTCAGTTTTTCAATTGCAAAAACAAGGCAGCAGAATGAAAGAACTCAGGTTAGACCCAGGTTAATAAATACAATAGAGATAAGAGCAACAACCGTCAGTGCTATGTTGACACATCCCAATCTTTTGCAATACACGTGTGCCAGCGACATGTTTTCCATCAATGCAGCCTGGGAACGTGATTCTGAGCTTAGGAAACCCACCAACACCAGTAGCTTAAGCACGCAGAGAACTGGACCCTTGAACATGACCAGAGACTCTGAGGTCAGGATTTTAGGCACTGTGAGGTAGCAACTTAGCAGAAAAGCCAAAGTTCCCCCTCGGAAGCAATTTTTAGCCCTGTAATCCCAGTCTTCTGTCCTAGAGCAATGTTTAGCAGTCTAATTCTGATCTTACTTACTCAATTAGCAGTAAGCCATTGAGCCCAGCCTGTTCCAGATAGTAGCCACATGGTTCAACATCCTTCCCAACATGAAAGAAGTCAGCCCCACAGAAAAACACTTTATAGTCACTGAGACATTAGCACTCAAAACGCTCCCTAAGACACCTTCAGGTCTGTCAAGGGGAGGAAAGACAAAGAAACTGCAATGGAGCAAAGAACTGAAGGAATCCCAGCCCAGCACCTTGGTCACACGACTCTATAAAGGAAAATCCTCTGCACGGAGTGCCTTGCAGGGAATTGTTGGCTTGGTTGAAACCCCCAGTGGGAGGGTGGGTGAGCGTGCAGCTGAGGGGAGACCCCTGTCTGCAAAAGGCATGCTGGGGAGTGTGGGTTATCCAAGAGATGGTGCTTAGAGAACGATGCTTTCAGGCTTGGCATCTCAGTGTGCAGAAAGATGTGACAGCAATATTGAAAACAACTGCAACTAAATGGAGCTTATGACTGTTTGAACAAAAATGTAAGCTAGAAGGGGTTTGGGTTTTTTTAAGAAAAACAGGAGAGCAAAGTCCTGACTATGCCAGGAAACAGCATTTGAGGGGAGGCCCGAGTTGTAGCTGCCTGCTCTATCAGTGTTTCATACCCAAGAGGGCAAAGTGAGATTATTGCTAATTAGCAAGTTCATTCTTTGAATACTTTCTGGGTGTTTTTTGTTTTGGGTTCCTTTTATACATGTGTGCATATGTGCATATCCACAGGAGCTTTGAGGCACTTCTGTTTAAAGACATCTGTGATTCTGTTGGACTTGCTGAATCACTTGCACTAAAGCTGGATGTGAACTCGCTCTGTGGGAAGGCATGGGCACAGGGTAACCTGCAGTACCACCAGCTTTCTGGGAAATAAGGCCAGCTGAAGGGTCAGCCAAAGAAGCCAGGTTTATGCAGCAAGATCCATGACAGATGACAAGTCCTCTTGGAAATATATTTGGGAGGAGAGAAAAGAAGTGACAGTGTTTTAATCCTGTTACTACCAGAAGTGCTATTCCAGGAAAACCGGCTCAAATTCTGTTTGCAGTCAGAGGGAGCAGCTGAATTAGAGGCAGTCAAGAGAGACAGCTCCTACAGGGGTCAGCCAACAGCTCTCAATTATTTCTAGGACTAGTCCAGTGCCAAATGCAGCCCTTTGGAAAGCTTCTCATTGTTTTTTATGGATCTAGTGATTCAGGACACAGAGTCATGTGAAAAAGCTGAATTAAATTTATATTTCCTTATTGAGGTACATACCACAGGGCAGAGACAGTCTCTAATAGTTAGCAGTGTTTGCTGTGAAAACATTTAATTCTTCTCACACCAACCAATTAATTCAACACCTTTCCCTATACAGATTTACTAAGCCAATATTCCTCAAAACTGTTGCATTAATATATGCAGAATATTTCATTTTCATTAGAAAACCCACATTCCCCTTTACGCCTGCCCTCATCACTGCCCCACTGGGTGTTGTTATACATAAACCCAAGTACTGCAGGGCTAGTGTCTTTATTTGAATTTCAGCTGTGATGACGCAAAGGAGCATCACACAGTTGTGTCCTGAAACACCCTAACGTGTCCCTTGCCAGAAAAGGGAGGCCAGCTGGTCCCCCTCTGCTGATTTGTCATCTGCAGTGGCTACAAGGGGCAAGATAATGGCACCCATGGGGAAAGCCTGAAGACAGCTGCTAGCTCACATTTTGTTTTTAAGCTATATTAATCCAGCTTCACATTAGCTTATTGGCATAGGGTTAGATTGCTCTCTTTAACAACTGACTTTCATCTCTATCAGCCATGCTCAACTCCAAAATAACCCAGTAACTAAGTCTGTACTACCTGGCATCCCCTAAACTCTTAACTTGAAAAGCATTCAAGCAGCACGTGCTATTTATAACTGTAAATAAACACCCCAGCAGAGCAGCCTGCTGTCACTCTGCCACTGGAACAGCAGAGCTGAAGATGGATCACCTAAAACTGATGTCAGGCAGGCAGCTGGGAAGACCCTTAACTGCTGCTCAGGGCTCTGGGATGAAACAGAAAGGCCACTCCAAACCTGTGCAGTGCATGAGGACGAGGACCATCGCAAAGCTTAAACACTGCACAGCAGGAGGGGTGACAAGGGGGGAAGAAGGGCCTCTTCAGACCCACATCTGCAGCAGCAGGGCTTTGGCACCAAGGGTGCCATGATGGTCTCGTGTTAAACCACGTTAGACCATATTGGTATCTATTTGCCAGCCAGTAAAATCACAGATGACCCACAAAGTATTTCAAATGGAAAAAAGTGCCTAAGACACAGACAAAAATAGGAGCAAAGCAAGCTAAATAGGGGGAAGGGCATTCTGAACATTCAACCCTGCAGCTCACCCATGACACTGCAGGTCCCCCTGGGAGAGCTCTGTGTCAGCAGAAAGATGACCTGTGCCAGGGACATTCCCACTCCCTGCCTATTGCAACAGTAAACAAGATACAAACTTAAAAGAAAACTTCTCCAACAGGGATGGAGAGCAGAGGAGAGCACAGAAAGCTGGTGGATGTAGGGACAGCACTCTCTGTCCCGGCTGGGAGGAGGCACAGAGGTCACACCCCAAACTGCAGATGCCAAAACTTGCCTGGACTGTTGGGGCAGGCAGGAAACTGCAGATCCTCACTAAACCTGCTTCTCATTCAACACCAGCAAATGGAATCCTTCCTACACATCAGCAACACTCCTCCCTCCTCGTTCCCATTACCCAGCTAAGGCTCCAGACTGGCCAAACACACCAACAGCTTTGAAAGGAAGCCAACTAGCAGAAGGAAGCACAGGTACTTTTGCTATTCCCCCAGGTCCTTGACAGCCCCATGCCTTGTTAGTTTGGGATCACATGACAAAGCTATTTTGACTGTAAGATTCTCAGGACAGGAGTCCTGCCAGCCCTGTGTACTGTAACCAGGGACCTCATTCCAGAACTCCTTAAGTTCTGCTCAGCTCTCTGTTCCAGGGAGGTTTGTGTGATACTCAGCACAGATGTCCCTTTTAAGAGTCCCCAGCTACACTCTTCACACTTTGCTTTCAATGCAGCTGGTTGCTGAACACTGCTGGAATTGTCATTATCCCACTGGTAGATCCCAGTCTGGATGTGAATTTAGGAACAGGATGAGTCAGAAGGAATTTATTAGCATGATCTTCCCCAACATTAATTTATCTTAGTTGCCTGTCTCTTGTTATTTCAGCTGTTCTGTGCCACATACGGGGAAGAGCTAAAAGTCAGTCTCTGACAATGAGCAGAGGTTTCAGGAGAGCTGTTCCATGTTCTTCCAGGGCACAAATCCTCAAGCTGATCCAGGTCAGCATGCACAGCTCCTGCACTTGCCTCTTTTCTAAGTACTGAGAGTAAGCAATGCACATGCTTTCCTGCCTGGCCTCTCCCAGGAGATGATAGAGTCGTAATTACAACACAGTCCTGTCACCAGCCCAAAAGAAACCCACAAAGCTATAAACAAGAGGTACCAAAACAGAAGTTTTCAAACTGACATCCAGAAAATAATTAACAGAGAACTTTACTGGATGTTTCCTCATGAGTAGCTCAGATCATCATAAAGTGCCTGTTTGTTCATCCCAAGGAGCAGTGCACAGCAATGTGCCAGTGACCCAAGGACAACCCCAATTCTTGTGGGCAATGAGCTCAGTTTGTGAAAGATCCCACTGCTTGGGTAGACTTCTGTTCCACTTTCCACACTCATGCTGAAGCAACCTGATTTCCACTTATTGTCCCAAGAGAGCAAAAACCAGCCAACATTTCAGCCAAGCTGAACAAAGGCCAACTTGTCCTGAATGGGAACCTGACCCAAGATGTTCTCTGATGGTCCATCACAGAGGCTGAAGAGATGTCAAAGGGGGCCCCAAAGACAAATCCATGCCAGCAGGAAATAAAGAGCAATGTTTTACAGCCTGCCCTTATAAGAAATGCTCAGGTGATAGGTGTACCCCACTGCTGGTGACAGCTCTTTAATTTCGATCTGAAATCCTGGAGAGACACCTAAAAGCACTGGCTGTGGAAAGAATATCCCTCACTGGCCAGAAGTTGTAAAACTGCCACTATTTGACACAAATTTAAAAAAACCCCCTTTTTAAATATTTGAGGCTGGGAGATGGCAGCTAGCAGTGAAGTCTTTAAAAGCACCAACTCTTTTCACATAAGTGGACATCTTCCTGTAAGCCAGTTTGATTGAGAAACATGTACCAGAACAAGCTGTTCCTCTGGGACTTCCCTAATTTTTGTTGTTCTGATGTATATTTTTTATTTTATTTAAGGTCTTCACTCAGTCCTCCTCGCCAATTATTTTGTCATCAGGTAAGAAACAGTTTAGCTCACTTGGCCCCAGATAAGAGATACAGGAAGGAAACTTTTCGGTTTTATTTTTGGTGATACCTAGGAGGTAAACACAACTCCCCTCACAACCACACCCACTCAGTTTGCAGACAGTCCTACTGCTTGACCAGCCATTCCCTGTGGCAAGATCAGGGGCTCTGTGCATGGATTCAACCTCAGAGCTCAAGAAACAAACAATTCTGTAAAGGAGAGTTCTTAGAAATCCTGGCCACCAGCTGTACATAATGGTGTTTCTCTCCCTTTGCTCGGGAATGAGAGGCACTGACACCCTACTGGAGCAACTCCTAGGGATCCCTGTTAGACTACAGTCAGCAACACCAAATCTGACCTTACAGGTGGGGCAAGTGCAAACACCAAGAGAAAGAGACAGCTTTTCAAGTAAGGCCAGCTCTTGCAGCCAGAGGCAGATGCTAAAAGAAGGGCTCAGCCCACAATACCTTCTGGTTCAGATTCTTCATGCCCAGCATTGCTTAGACTAGACACAAACTGTTTAGCCCAAGACACACTGTGCAGCAGGAGGGCTACGTAAATTCAGATCATTTGCAACTGCTTCAGAACCAGAAGCCTCCCTCTTAACGTGTTTGTCCCAAGATGTTTGTTTTTCTATTTCANCCTGGGGGGGGGGGGGAAGCTGTCAGTTATGTTACCTGTTTAAATAAAGCCAAACCAAAAGGAGACATTTTTCCTGTTTGAGCCAAAAGATATGGTTAGTGTGCTCTAGATACTAGTTAATAGATGAACCAGAACTATTGCCACATGCTAGATAGGAGGAACATAAGAGGAAGATCTGCTTCTAAGTTGCCAGGGTTTTTACCTCTTGCACAGAGCAGCTCACGAGGCAGCCTACAGTGACTGCCACATGCCCACCATCCATCAGCTGGTACCTGCAGGGTAGGAGCCTCATGCAAGCCCAAGTGCAGATGCATCACTCGTACCTCACCTTAAGGCCCATTGTTCTGCTTTGTACAGAAGCGAACAGGGAGAGCAGTCATAAGAACTCACAGGCTTGATGATGTCTCCAGCTAAATTTTTGCACTGGACTTAATGAAGTCTTGGCACACCAATGCCTTGCTAGAACTGCTGCTCTGCAAGCTGAGACTTGCTTTGTTTCTGCAGTCAGGAGGGGAGCGCTTATTTTTGCAACACAAATCTGAGAACAGCGCAGCTGCCGCTGTGAAACAATCCATAGGAAGGGCAGGAGGCAGCTCAGTGCAGGCAGCCAGCCAGGATCACCCTGTCACAACCACAACAGCAACACCCACTGGTCTAATCTTTCTCTGCTGCAATGCCCTAATGAGAGGCTTAATGCTGCATTTCTGTTCACAGCATTAGAGAAATTAAATGACATAACAGTGCATGAAAAGGAAAAGCTGCTCAGGACCCCAGGCAAGCTGAACTGAAAGCCATGTTCTATCTTCATCCATGCATCGATCCCTGCCAATGCTACAATGCAATTCAGACAGCATGGGATGACAAGAAAAGGGGATTCACAGAGTAGACAAAGTGCAGCTCAGATCCTTGCTGCTCACTCTGGACCAGGTAATACTGAGTTTGAAGCAGTTTTTTAAAAAACAAGTACTCATCCACAGAAAGCTAGTGGAGGGGAGAAACAGACCAAAACCCATGTTGTAATGAGAAATTACCTTTCTTCTCTGGTCTGCACAGAGGCAGAAGTGGTGGCTTTTGGTGGCTATCAGCCTAAGCCTTGCAGATAGCTTTCCTGTGTGCTTCCAGGTGGCCACTGTTTCATGTTCAGAGATGACACCAGAGACATGGCTGGCTCTGTCACACAGCAGCCTTTCTCCCTGTCCTTTCCACTGTACACTTGTGTGACTGCTAAAACCCTGACACAGATGAGAGGAGCAGCCCTGACACCCTCCACTGGCTCTCAGCCTGCATCATGCCCAGCTCTCATGCTCACAAGGCTCACCAACTGCTCCAATCCACACCAAGCCCCTCCCTGTGCACCTGTGAGTGCACTGCCTGCTGGGCCCGCTTTGCCCTCCCTTCTCAGGCAGGTCAAGTGTCCCCTTACACCCCAAGCTCTTCCCCATCGGCCCTGGCATAAGCAGGGCAGACTCCAGCAAGGAAGTGAGAATCAAAAGCTTAGTTTCCGAAACAGTCCCCAGGCAAGGGGTGTTGACATTTTGCTCTACAATGATTCTCCTTTTGTTGGAGCAGCATCAGGCAGATCACAAGGTTATAGGCTGCATACCTTGGGAACCATGGCAAGAAAACCTAGAAACTGATGCTACCTTTCTTCCAGAGACATCAGCAGTGGACCCCCAGCCAAAACACGGCTGAGGTTCTGTAAACAACTGCGTGAGCAGGACAGGAGCTGCTCACAGAGGGTTGTGCAGACCCCTGCAGGGGAAAAGCCTCTGCTCAACCCTTCCTGCAGGGCTGACCACACAAACAAGAACAGCAACACAGATGTTCAGATGAATATTTGACAGATGAACTCTTCTGTGTGCAAAAATATGGCTAGTAGTTAAATGCTTCCCTTAAAGATTATTTTACTAATCCCACTATGTAAGAACACTAGGATAGATAAATCAATGTAATTCTCTGTGCTGATAGCCCACTCTGAAACAGGACTCCAAGTTTTTCCACGCATGGCATAACTGGCAGCCTGAATCCACTCTCTGCCTCCATAATACACTGGAATTTATTAATCAGCAGCATTCAATGCAGCCAGCAAGACTGGCCCTTGTAATTAACATATGTAAAGGGATTCCTCAGTCATTTACACCCTCAGATGTCACCTCCTCTACTTCAGGATGCTAAACCAGATAATCCACAGGAGTGGCAAGCTCAGAGATTGCCAGAACCTCCAACACTACAATGATATTCAATCCTTTAAATCCTAAACCTTAAAAAGGCCTCCAAAAGCAATATCCATCCAAACAAACTTGTATGAAGAGGAAGAGAATGGTTCATTCTCAGAAGAAATCCTCCAGGCACAGCTAAAAGCCTGGGAAACAGTGGCAGAAGACACTTCATGAAGCTTGCAGATTCCAAAGGTCTCATCAGGCAGAAGTCATCACTGGAGAATTGGCCGTTATCTAGAAAGCACGACCAGCTCAGTTCTGGGAGAGTGCCAGAGGGCAGCACAAAGCCCTGGGTTCTAATAAAGCTACCAGCTCCCACACCTGATGTAACACACTGCACTGCAGATCAGCACCCCAGGGACAGGTTCAGGCCTGCCACAAGCAGCTGTTGTATCACAAGTGAGAACAACTCTCTCCTCCATTCCTCTGGCCTTTGTAGCTACAAATGGCAGGGCTACAACAATCTCCAGCAACTTTTCTACACTCCCAGGCTCACTAATTGCCCCTCTCCTACCTGCTCCTTGGAAGGGATTTTCTACTGCCTCAGACTTTACCACTTCAACGACACATTCTGCCTTTTCCCAGGCACATGGACTTATTTAGGGCCTTCCACATGGAATCATTTCCTCTACCCATCCTTTTCACTTGCTCTAACTCTACTTGCTTGACTAGGCACACAGCCCAAGGCAAATACATATAAATAGGCTCTGCTAACTCCTATATAACTGAAGACACATTCTGACTTTCACCTCAAGTCCCAAGAACACTGAGCAGAGAGGAAGAGGACAAGTATTAGAGCTGGGCAACAAAAGTGTAGAAGTACAGAGAAATCAATGGCAAAGTGGTGGCCACTTTGGAATTCAGCCACACGTAGGGTTTGTATTGCACAGAGCAAGGTGAACAGGAGTCACCCACTCACACTGCTCCTTGGAGTAAGATTTCTGAGCCTTTGCAAAGGTCCTGTAATTAGAAGGCCTGCCCATTCCCATCTCCAGAAAGAAGGAATGCTGACTAATTACTGTTTCCAGCCCTTGCATGGTCCTCTTCAAGTTCAGTGGCAACCAAGCACAGAAGAGGCAGAAGTCCTCTCCAGCCAAGCCAGCAAGCATTTCATCTGTGCTTCATGGATGGCTCAGAGAGAAACAGGGAGAAACCCAGAGTGAGCAGGGGCCCAACATCTGAGTACAAAACCAAGCTCAGTGTACTGGAAGGTAACACAGCCCTCCTGACAGACAGGAAACAAGCACCACCAGCTACTGGACATGCAGGCAGAGCTGCTGTAACCATTGCAGCAGCAGGAGTTTGGAACTGAACAACACAGCAAGAAATTTGAGGAAGGCCTTTTGATTTATCAGGACTAAACTTCCAAACACAATCATTAAGTGGACATAGGACCCTGAAGAACATACAACAGCTTCTCCTATTTTACATGGAGGACTTGCAGTTGCCTTGAAGAGTTTGGGGAGCTCACAGGCAGAAAGAAGTGGAAATCTCAGACACACTGCAAGTTCAAGAGACGTGCTGAACCTACGGGTCAGAAGAATGACCAAAGACCTCTTGTGCTGTTGCCAGTGACACTGCGCAGCTGCAGCCGTGGCTGACAGCAAGGCTGGGCACTGAGCTGCTCTGCACACCTGCTATCTGGGGTGCCAAAAGAATAAACACATGCCTTGCTAAGATTGTCTTTTGCTAGAAGTTGCTCCTTGGCTTCCCTTGCACTCATCCATCGAGATGCCCGCAAGAGCACCTTTCCTTACAGAAGCTTTCTTATTAGAGCCAGGTAGACAGCCGGAGCAAGCTCCTTCCCTCCCATCAAAAGGTACTGCTGGGTGCTCTGGCTGCCAGCTTACTCCTCTGGACACCTGATCCCACAGCCCTGTGACTGCTGAGGGCACTGATCCAGGCTCAGCAGCTTCTCCACCAAGCCATTAAACATTTCTGTCTATGTCAGCACAGAAGATCTCCCCTCCACCTCTATTTCCACCACAGAAAAAAGCTTTACCATTTCCAAGAAGCACCAGAAGGTTCTCCATTAATTACATGCATATCTCCAGGTATGTACATAAAGGTGTCTCTCCTTCCTGGGCTGGGGCTATTGACCTCAACAACTTTTTCTCCAGGGAGGGCCTCTGCAGGAGGTGTGAGTGCCCATCTCCTGTGCAAACAGGGACCTGACTACTGAGACACCACAGATGCTACCAAACTTTCCTCAGTGTCCCTGTGGAGATCCATAGTTCTCTTCACATAGCCACAGAAGACAGCATCACATACACTTCTCCTAGGATAAGCATCCTGATTCATGCTTTGGCCAGCATAACCTGGCATTGTTCTGAGGATTCCATAGACTCTTAGCTGGTTTATTTCCCTCTGTCTATCTGGGATTTGGTGTTAAGATTACACAAATACAGAGAAAATAAATCTCCATGACCAGTTCTTAAGCCTTTGCATGCACATAATCAAATTGCAGAAGCACAACACTTAAGATGCTGATATTGCTAATTATCTCAGTTTCAAAAGGTTTTGTTCATTGGGCTTTTTTTTTGCTCCTGCTACCCAATGGAAAACATCTCTACAGTTCAGCAGCACATTTCCTGGTGGTCACATGGTGACAGCTGACAAGCAAACCCAAATGTCAAATAACTGTTACTTCATCTCACATCAAGCCTGAGACAGAGTCCTGGTTAAGATAGCAATTTAAAATAATTAAATTTAAAAATGCTGTAAACAACCCAGGAAGTGCTCTCCAAAGAGCATCCCTAACAGTGCTACTCAATCTAGCAACACACAGCTGCCTTTCTGTATTTTTAGTACTAAAATCATCTCCTCAGCTTGCTTTTTCATTTTCATTTGTCAGCCTTGTCATGCTTTAGGAGAACAGCTAACTTCCACAGATGGGGTTTGATAGCCAGCTTTGCATTTGACAGCAGAACCCACCCTTTCCCCCCAAAATAGAAGCAATTCAGCAGTTCCAACCCACCCTCAGATAGGGCTGTCTAGGACAACATTCACATGCCACGCAGACAATTGAGATGCTGTTGGTTAACTATGAGTCAGAGGGACCCTAGTACCAGCTCAAAGACAGCTTTTCAGTGATTACAGCTTCACATCCCATTATTTATTCAGGCTCCCAAGGTCCCAAACCAGGCACAACAAATCCCATCCCAAACTGAGATGATTCCAGACCTTACCAAAAATACATTCCCTACTCAATATTAGGGATGAAAGAATCCTACAGTAGCTGCACTTTAGCATTCCTCATGACTGTAAAAGGATGATCACCATGTTGCATAAGCCAGTTTTTCTCATCCAGGCCAGTGACTTTCAGATTTATACAGACAGGTGACCATCCTCAAAGCTCCATGCCTAGAATTTGTGGAAAGCTGCAGGATTTGAGGTATGCACAAAGAGGAGACTGCAATGCTAGCATGAAAACTTTTCACTTCCTTGGCATATCAAGGTGCATTGCCTGGCGTGCTGGACTCCAAGAGCCCCAAGAGACAGTACAGGCATGACTGAGGCTATTTTCCAGAATACCCTTGAGGCAAGAAGCTATTCATGCCACAACACTGCACTGTGCACAATCAAGTAACTTGTAAACACAGGAGACTGCTCAATGCACCTTGACAGCCATACAGATTATTCTAGTGGAAAAACTGCACTGCTTTTTCATGTCACCAAACAGAAGAACCTCAAAGCTGGAGAGAGAGCACTTCAAATGCAAGGCAACATCACTGTTGTAACCTTCAACAATAAATCCAAGATCCCTCCAACTTAATGGTAAAGTGCTTAACCAGAGCTAGGCAAGGTCATATCAGACTGTAAATACCTCCTGATCTCTTATATAAATATAAGGTGCCCTGCCTAAATAATATACACGCCCAATGTTGTTTCCTTTGGTATTGTCAAACACCTTTGAAGTCCACAGTGTGCTCTAAAGGCTGGAGATCACTTGGTCAGGGCTTTCAGTTCAGTGTCAGCCCATAGCAAAGCCTTCCCGTCCTATACAAAGGATGACACTGAGGTCTTAACTAAGAGAGAAGGCAGAATGAGTTCACAGGCAAGCTGAACAGACGCAAAGGCCAGAGGGAAAAAGCTGGAAAGGAAACCACTAAGTGGGATCTCATTCTCCGAAGTCAAGTAAGATTTCTGCTCTCTCTGATCAGGGTCTCAAAAGTTGGGACTTAAACCCCCTAGGAAGAGGTTTTCCCACTCCTCCCCTGCAAGTATTTGTCTCTGCACAGTAGAGTCTTCTTGAGTTCACAGGCATGAGGACACTAACTTCATCTACACACAGTCAAATAAGCAAGGCTTCTGCAAAATTCCCCCATTTGTCATTCATCAAGAGACACTATTTAGCATCCCAGTTTCATGGACAGGGCAACAGAGAGTGCAGACTAGCAGTTGCCACAGGATTCAAAACCTGCTCTCAGCAGCACAGCAAACACAGGCACTCAGGACCCTACAAGAGCCTGTATGAGAATGAACTGCTCTCCTAGTTCAGGCTTAGCTGTACCTTCTGCCCTGTCCTCTTTTAGCGCTGTGATTTCATTCTAACCTCTGGACCTCTGCCTGGAACCTGCAGTGTCAGAAGGGTTTATGACAGGGACGAGATACAGCGATACCACGGCCCAGCCACGCACCCTATGTGCTTTTACTTTCAGAAGTCAACTCTGTTGCCTTAGAGCTGCTCTCTATGCAAGATACATGTCAGTCACGCAGGTGAGTCAGAAGAAAACAATTCCAGAGAAGTCAAACAGAAGACAGAACTGGAACACCCAAGACCCAAGCGCTGGTTAGCTTTAAAGAGCATGGTTTGCCCTCCTTCAGGAGGTAGGTGAACGCTTCCCAGAAGGTGGCCCCTAACCCAGTCCCCTTAATAATGACTCCCACTGTACCTCATAGGGAGTGGGAAAACCTATTCTGATTCTCAGAAAGCTCTCTACCAGGCTGGATGCCTCCCTCAGGGCAATGCCTGACACACCATGGATGCTCTGGACATATAAATAGCAAGGACGAAGTAGACTTGATAACAAGATTGCTCATCACTCAGGATGGCATCTGAGCAAGGCAAAGGATTTGGGCACTCCTGTCAGCCTGTCTCACGCTTGTGCCACGCCTTCGAGTGGCAGAGGGATCACCCAGTTAGGGAACTAATTGGGGAGCCACCTCTTCAACAGAAGCAACAGCAATTAATCAACTAAATCCCTGGCAGCTACCTGCAAATGGATCCCTACACAAGAAGGGATTAGGGATTATTATCCCTTGTCCACAGTAAAAGTTGGCACCAGGGCATCACTACAGCCTTCGAGAATCTCAGATTGGGGTCTGAACAGCTCTTAAGGGTTCCAGAAGTTACGGATGCACTTCACTGGGCATTTCTGTAAACAAAATGCTCAGGAAGAGAAACTTCAAACCTAACTACACAGAAAATGCTAACTTTTGCTGTATGAAGGCTACATCTCAAAAAGGAGTGCTGTGGAAAAACATCTGTCAAGGTGAGAGGACTTCAAGCAGTAAACAGCTCTGTCTGTCCTTGGCTCTAGGAGAGGCTCATAATTCTCTGCAACTAAATAGATATACCTGATTCTCTCACACCACAATCCATTTTCAAGCTTAAGAAACTTTTCTGCATTTGTTATTCTCAACATAAAAGCTTCCAAGTATAGACTCTAACATGTGTTAGCTTCCTCCCATATGTAAAACAACAAAAAAGCCAAGAGGCACCACAGAACATTTTCTTCAGCTGTTCCCCAGGCATAGAGACACACTACATACACTGTGCGCTTGCTTCAGAGATAACTTTTAAAGGTTATTCTATAACCTGAAAATAGAGATAAAATCTAGCTGAACTGGAGATCTAGCTCTTGCAAAGGGCAAGAGAATTCCTCAGTGCCCAAGATCCCAAGGAATAACACTCTTCCAGAAACAAACGTGGAGACTGAAGGCTGTGCTACTCAGAGATGCTGCCCAGCTTCCAACTACACACACAAACTCGATGTCTCCATCTCCAGCTGCTTCACCTCCCGTTCACAGCCACCAAAGGCCGGTGCCCACACGGCGAGAGGCTCCTCTCCTCACCCAGAGCCCCACCAGACCTATACCTAAGCGAGGTAAACCCACAAACCGGGCCCAACAAGTCCACATTATACATGTCTGTGTGGGTGGGTGTCAGAACCAGGACCCCTGTGCTGACTTCCTACCATCAGGGGCCTCCTTGACCTCAGCCACCCGTCAGGGACCGGGGCGGGGGAAAGGCCTTAAAAACAAAGCGCCGCTCGCACTTCGGAAGGAGGGCGCAGCGCTATTTACATGCACATAGGTATATACACCCACACCCGCTCGCTGTTGCTCTAATTAACAAATTAGCAGTAACGAAGGGAAGAGACGAAGGAGCGCCGGGCTCGGCCCGCGCTTACCGAGGCAGGCGCCGCTGACGAGGGCGGTGGCGGTGAGCGCCCCGGCCGAGGCGCCGTACACCTTCTTGGCGTTAGCGACCAGGAACGGGGCATGTTCCTGCAGGCAGCTAGCCACGCCGATGTGGTAGACCCCCAGGAAGCCGCAGCCGGCGAAGGAGATATTCCAGGTGGAGTCCAGCGGGAACATGGCCTCCGCGCCCCGCTGGAGGCGGAGGGTGCTGGGGGGAAGCAGCAGCAGCCGCGGCGGAGAGGTGAAGCCGCGGGTCTCTTCTCGCACCGCCTTGGGACGGGAGGGACAGCCGGGAGGCGCTGCTGCCGAGGATGGGATAATGGAACACAGCAGAGTTTGCCGCTGGGAGAACGGCGCCGGCTGCCAATTTTATATGCGGCGGCCCGGCCCTCGGGCCCGCCCCCGGCATGGCCTCCGCCCCTCGGCAGCCCCAGCGCGGGCGGGATCGCCCGGCCCCTCCTGCCAACCCTTCCTCCGGTGAACCTCTCGCCCGGCCCGGGGGCATTGCGGGCGCTCGCCGGCCGCCCAGCCAGGGCAGCCGTGCCAGCGCCGCCCTGAAGCGGCAGGGGCCGAGCCAGCTTCTCGGAGGAGAGAGTTGCGGCTGCTCGCAGCACCCCAAACCTCTCCCTGTCCTGGGGCAGCAGGCTGTCCTTCCCTCATGAACATCCTGATTCTTGGCATCTGCTCCAAGTCCTTGGGGTTTCCTTTGTTTTTCAGGAATCAGGCAAGAAACGTGAGAGAACGGGAAAAGCTTTCCCCTTTCACAAAAAGCTGAGGAGTCAGAAGGAGGCAAGTCTTGTCACAGCAACAGGGCAAGAGCTGGGAAAAAGGCAATCCCCCTGTCCCCCCTCAAAACTAATAGAATCGTTGGAAGGGACCCACAGGAATCATCGAGTCCAGCTCCTGGACCTGCACAGGAGGTCCCCAAGAGTCACACCATGTGCCCAAGAGTTTTGTCCAAACACTTGAACTCTTGTTAAGGCTTGTACTGTGACCACTTCCCTGGGGAACGTGTTCCAGTCCTCAACCACCCTCTGGGGGAAGAACCTTTTTCTAATATCCAGCCTAAACCTGCCCTGACACAGCTTCAGGCCATTCCCTCGAGTCCTGTCACTGCTCGCCAGAGAGAAGAGAGCAGTATCTGCCCCTTCTCTTCCCTTCACGAGGAAGCTGTAGACTGTTGTATACTAATCACCAAAACACATACAGTTGCTTAGCTTTGCTAACCTTGTCTCAACAGTTTTTTCTCCACATGCCTCTAAGTTCACCAAAATGCTTACATTTAGTCAGGGCAACTGTGATTTTCAGCAGTACTTCTGCACAAGGTCTCCACAGAGCAGCACTGGGTGAGAGGCCAGTGCTCGTAGATCATCAAAAATAGATTTCAGAAGCTGTAAAAATCCCCCTCCCATAAACAATACAGACTACAGTCATCCAAATCATTAGGTAAGTATGAAAGTTTAGAAGAGACATCAAAAAGATCAGCATAGCAAGAGAAAGACCTGCTCTACTCAAAGCTAGGAAGCAAGATCAGCAGGAGGGAGGTTTGGGGAATACAAACAAAAAGCATAAATTTTTAATGAAAGCAACATAGGGCAAAAAGCACTTTCGACCAAAGTTTAAAAAAACTACTTAATTAATCTTGGCATAAAGCAATTTGAATTAGTTTTCTTATAACTGGTCAGAAGTTTCCCACTTGGGATAGTGTTATATGTGTACTTAACAGCTCTTTCACCATTTATGCTAGTGGAGGTCATCCAAGTAGCCCCTTTTCCTGTTCCTTCCACTCCAAACATCCCTTCAAATGATACAAGGGAGGCTAATACCCTCCCTAAAGACTGGCCATCCAGGTTGCAAGAACAGCTGTTTAATGCCTCAGCCTACTGCCTCAGAGTCAGGTGACGGAAGCAACTAAATTCAGCAGGTAACCCTTGCATAAGTCCAATATTTGAGTTCCAGTTAGACATCATGCTCCAGCCTCTACAGACACAGCACTTTTTCATTAAGTGTTTACCCTTTGCTTTCATCAGACAGGCAGGAGTACATCTTTATCTTTCTTCCAAGTCCTGCCCCCCAAGCCCACCACCTCATCTAGCTGCCAGGAGCTACCCTTAAATACCCTTTATAAATATTAACATCCTGGCATACATAAAGAATTAACCCTGCTCACCTTAATGGTCTCTTTATACCCACCCTTCTCTCCCTTCCTCTCATACCCCTAGTTGCTTTTGTAATTTCCTTCCTCCCCTGCATTTGATGTGGTTACGTAACCCTTGTCAGCCCTCATCTCCTCCACCTGGAGAGCTGAGCCCTGGCACACCTGAGCCATGACTCTCTTACAGGCCCTTAACACCAAGGCGATCACGGAGCTTCCACTCCACGCTTCTGATGACACAAAAAGGTATTTTCACGTAGTCAAACCCAAAGGAAACATTGTGTCACGCCTTTTCCAGAACAGCGATTGTTCCGCAGAAGAACTGGTCACTGGGCTGTGATTTTAGCAGAAGTCTGTGGCAAAACTGACCACTGAACCTTGTCTGCAGATACCTCCCAAACGCTTGTAACCACAAGAACATCTTCATTCTGGAGCCAACACAGCTCCCTCTTTTTCCAGCATTTCACAAGCCTTAATGTTCCCAGAGTGTCTGGAAAACAGAAGCAACAGTGCTGCGACAATGCTGGAGTTAGTTTCTCTTGATTTCCCAACAGCAATCTCTTCCTGAGATGTTTACATCACTCTGCCTTGGCCCTCAAGGTTACTTATTTGAGGAGGTTAATGCTGCCCTGTTGAAACAGGTCGATGAAACGAACCATGTGAACACTAATCTCTTGTGGAGTGCTGCCTGGGTACTAGCAAGCTGACAAACAACTGTGCTTTTCTCAAAAATAAATTAACCCCCCAAACTAATCTCTTTCCCCCCAGTAAGAAAGTGCTATAGTTCTGCTATTGCTCACAATGCAGCAGTAAGCCAGATCAGCAAGATTTACAAGGCAGCTTTTCCTGTGTGTCAAACTCCAACTGAAACTCTTCAAATCCACTCGTTCCCCTACAAGTTGAGATGCTGTGGAGACAGCTTCACATGCAATCTCTGGTTGCTGTGTTTATTTTCTAGCCTAATGAATGGTGAGCTGTCAGTACCTTAATAACATAATAACATATCTTGTATGCAAAAAGCAAACAATCTCTGCTTTTTCAGGCAAGACCTTGTGTTTTTGCCGGCCATTGGGAATTCAAAGGAACAGCAAAGGCAGCCTGTTACAATGTTGATTCCAGAATGTTACTTTAGTATTGTCCTGTAGTCAGCAAGAAAGACACACCAGTCATGAAGCTCAACCCAAGTGCTCTCAACATCACTGGGAAGCTGGAGTTAAGTATTTTTCTCACCTGTGATGTTTGTGTACATCAGGTCATTCCATGGCAGACTCTTGGCACTTGCTTCATAGGAGCATCTCCTGAGGCAGAGGAGCAGTCCTGCTCTCTTGGGACTGAATTTTTCTTCTAGGAAAGGTACTACAGCCATCTCTGCCCCTAGGTAAGTCAAACCGACTGAGTTCAGCAGGCCTGCCTGCATGTATCAGCTTGCAAAACTGGGCCTTGGTCGTAAGAGTGAAACCAGTCGCGAGTGGCCCCAGGGAGCCATTGCTTATTGATTTACAGTAGTGTCCAGGACATTCTCCCTGCTTTCCAAGTAGTGGAGAAGTCTCTTCCCTGTCCCTGCCCCATGGTATTTGTAAGGAATAATATTCAGTGAGAGCTGATTTGAGACAGCACAGCATTTGTGTACCAGTGAGGAAAGCCTGCACATTTCAACGTCAAGCCTATGACTAAATCACTCTCCCCTGGTGTCAATTTGGTAATGATCAGTTACTAGTGTAATCTCCAGGCACAAGACTATCCCTCTCTTTCTCTTCAATGCCCTTGAGCCCATCTTTTATGAAGAATTCAAGAAAAATCTTCTCTAGCTAAAATTGATTCTGTAAGGGGGATGGACTAGGCCACAAGTCCAAGTATTAGCAGGCACTAGTCTCCTCTGAGAGAATCAGGGAATACCATGCACCCACCCCACCAGTACCCTTGCCTTTGGAAATCATTGATAAGTCTGAAAGGGCATCACTGAGACTTGAAAATTCAGAACAGTGACTCCAGAGAATAAGCAGGGATCCCATCTCCTTCACAGCTGAAGCTCATTGAAATCAAAAGAACAGAGTGGTGAACTCCATGCAACACACCAGACAAATGTGCAACAGACTTCCAGGCACATCACTGCTCATGTACAAAGCCATCAGGTGGCAACAGTTTCATAAATAGGTAAGGAAAGGGGAAGTAAGCTTAATAGGTTTGATTTTGTATTCAGAAGAAACGTTCAGTATGCAGAGCTTTTAGCAAATTCTGCAAAATGTGTGTGAAATCTTGGAGCAGAGCCATGCCCTGACCTTCTCAAGAAAACCCTACGAGGCAGTTATGTTACACTGGCTCCTCGTGGCACTGTGATGAGAGCTCTATTTTCAGTGCTTGAGAGCTGCCCCCAGAAGTTTCTTCTCAGAACAGTTTACCAAATGAGCTGTCCTTTTTGTCAGAGCAGATTAACTGATAGTTTTCATGAAAATCATACTTTCACAAAGGAATTTAAAGGTTGTAAGAGGACACTCACCACAGGATCAGGTCCATAATTCAAGGTTAAAAAGTCATAGGAAGAGATAAACAGGGTGAAAAAATAAGTTAGAATAAGTCTAGATGTAGTTGTACTCCTCCCCTCATCACAGTAGCCAGCAACTGGCACCACAGGTTTGTTTCATCCCATGAGCCTGGGCACAGCAAACTCATCAAATAGCTCAGTGCTGTTCAAATAAATTCCTTTGTGCATGGAAAAACCCTACTGAGTGGTGTGCCAGGGCAATCCCTTCCAGTGTAAACACTGATGGTGCTCTTGAAGCAGCAAAGCAAGACACTACTGGGGAGAGGGGAGGCACCTCTCAGTAAAACCACATCCAAAACCCACTATTTTTCAGTGACTTGAAATGGAGAAATCACCAAGAAAAGCAACACAGCCTCCCACCTCCCAGGGCTGAACCACTGCCATTAAGGGTCTGACAGAGAACTATGGTGAACAATGAATGGTTTTCATTACTACCAGATCACCAGGCTGGCACTTAAGAGACAAAGTAGATGAAAGGTATTGGCACTATTACCTCCTGCACATTTTTCTGGCATCAGGGACAGAAGGGCAGCAAGGGTTAGTTGCTTAAATCATGGCCATTTTGAGGCTCTAACTTCCAACTGCTCTCTTGCTTGGCTGTGAAGTACTGGGTGTTTCCTCTCAGTACACCACAGAGAGATAAAATAGTTTTTCCTACTTGGATTTCACCCATCTCTACTCTCAGAAGTATTTACCATGCTTTGTCCAATGACTCATACAAACACAGCTGTATCAGCCATCACTTTTTTCCCCCAAAACAACTACACTAGAAAAGCTCCTCAGTATAAACACTGCAGGGGTATCTTTTTGACTCCAGCTGTGCAGACTTATCACGGGAAGATCACACATGCAATTTGTACTCTACCTACCTACACTGACAGATGAAGACTTCCACAAGAAGCCAGGGTAAGTTGCCTGCCAAAACCATGTTCTAGCAGCACTTTATAAATAAAGCAAAATTTACCTTCCTCTCAAGCTGATACATTCTTCTTGGCATGCCAGAGATGTTTCAGTTCTCCAAAAACACCATTCTCATGTTTCTTTGTTCAGATCAAGGTAGGATTTATGTCCTGATAGCCCAGAACAGCCACTCAGCATGAAGAGCACCTCTGCATCGATCTCTGTCCCATGACAGCAGGATACAGTTAGGTTTTTTTAGTGTTACAGAGTGTTAAGCATATGGATGTAACAGGAAATCCTAGTCAACCATTTTATTGGTGTTGTCTCTAGATCTTGGAAATCTGACAGTAATGGAATTGGTGCTTTTAAATATTTAAAAACCAAATTACTATAATTAGCTCTGAAATTATGTTTCTGGCCTAATTCAGGCCTGCTGTTCATTCAGTTTCACATTTTGGAATTGAATAAACAGATCCTGGAAAACAAAGGCCTTTTATTGCTGAACAGATGAGCCACTTCACTGAGTAACTGAGAGCAAAATAGTATGGAGAAGGCTAACATCAAGAAGATTCAGTTTCCACACACTGTTTAAGAAACAGCAGAGTCAAAACAAGCATCCAGGTTCACACAAGCTTTGCAATTTCCTCAGTACTCTGAGTTGAGTCCTACAGTCTGTCAGAAAATTCACACACCTATTGCAGATAGAGATTAAAATCAAAGCTGTGTCAGAGCTATTTTAAGAACAGCTGAATCCAAGAGCACTTGTATGCTAATAATAATTAACACAAAAACATTTAAAACAAAGAATTTTAATAACTTCTCTATAACAAATAATTAATCAAAGAGGCCAAATCCCATGTCATCATCAGATTCTTCTGATTCCTCTTTCTTCTCTTCTTTCTTCTCCTCAGCTGAAGGAAAAAAAGACCAAGTGAATGGTCAGTATTAACATTGCACCACAGATTTTCAAGATACAAGTTTTGGTGTTCTCAGCTCCCCTGCCTACTGGTACTGGAGCCTCCAGGGCTCATCTCATTCCCTTTCAGCAACCAAATACAGTGAATGGATAGAGACACTACTGTTGCAGGGATGTGCTTTACACCACCAAGTCTCTTTGGTTCTTGGTTCTAAGCAAGACCAATCCTAAGGCAGATAAAGAGCAAATGCTTCTGACTGTCCAAAGGAAAAAGAACTGTTCAGTTGACATTTCGATCACATACTGAACTGCTGAAGTGGAGAAGCCCTGAAATGCCGACTCAGTTGTTAAGCTGTTACCAGAGACAAAAGGAGTTGCCCTGTAGCCACGCCTCTCCACTCACACTCACCGGCAGCAGGGGCAGCAGCTGCAGCAGGAGCAGCAGAGCCGCCTCCGGCAGAGACTGCCACCGCTCCCCCAGCCGGCATGCTGGCAAGTTTTCCATTACCTGAATGGGACACAAGAGAAGGTATTTATTTACATGCTCATCGTAAGCACACACGTTAGGGGAAATGGAAGAGTGCAGGAAAAAACAGATCCTGTCTCATGGATTGAACCTGTCACTATCTGCTGAAAAGAACAAGAGGCTGCATCCATGATAAATATAAACTGTTAGGAGTTTTAAGATTCACAAAGGCTTATCCCGAGAACACTGGCAGCATATTATTAGTCAGCTCTCTTTTGTTCACCAAGTCTTTTTTCCAAAAGCTGTCACAAAAGTAGCAGCAAACATCCAATCTCGCACACCCACATTGTTCTCTGAATACAGCATGGTAGTCCAGAAAGTGATAATGTACCTCAGAAGTAACATATCAGCAGCCCTGGCTTCCCCTGGTCCTTTTTTTCCCTTTAAGGGGAAAGAGAACTCTGAGGGCATAACTGGATCACACAGGAGAGAAAGGGAAAGATTGATGTATTTATGGCAAAGAGTACAGTATATTAAATAAATTCCTCAGCACCCTGTGAACCCTATTGCATCTCCTTTGAGACTTCTGATTTCTGCTCGTATTTGGAAAGCCAGCTAGTTCTCTGGCCTCTTGTCTTTCACATACCAAGGCTCCCTTGGCATTCAAAGGTCACGTACACACTATGTTTGCCTGTATTCCAGTTTCTGAGAATCAGTTTCTAAACAATTCCCTGTTACTTCAAGATCAAATTAAACTAGCAAAGTAAACAAGCAGGTTTCATATGCATTTATGTTCTAAGAAACAATTCATTTAAAGTATTACAGAAAGAGACAACATAAGTGTGTTGTAACGACATGTATAATAGCTCTCTTAGGTCTTTTAAACCCCATAGATAAAAATGTCCAGTGCCTGCTCCTGACAGCAAGGCCAGGCAAAGTCCTAGCAACCTTTGAGCAAAAATATGCCTGCAAATTCCCTTGTGCCTATACACTTGCAAAAAAATAAAAATTGATTAATCAGAAACCTTTGCACTACCTCAGCTCTGGTTTACTTCGGCCCTATGGCCCAGTCAATTCATGTGAAAAGTTCCAGCTTCAGTAAGGGCACAAATTTCTACGGAAATCAACCCTCAGAGTTCTGTCTCAGGGAAAAGGAAACGTGCACTGGAGAGGCTCGTGCTCATTGCAGAGGGTGGAGCTGGACCCCAGTGCCAACTGCCTGTTCTTCATGCTTTACACTACTGGTGCACACAAGTGGGTAAAACACAAAACATCTCCCTGAGAACCCGAAGGACAGCTCAGTCTCTTATCAACCTGTTCAGAAAACTACGCCATGAGCAGACTATCAGTAAGCTCATACATGCTTAAGTTCTCCACTTTAATGTGGTCCACAAGCGAAACCCAGCAGGTACTGGCACTGACCTGCAGGGAATTAGAATGGACCTGATTCCACTCAATGCAGCTGTGATCCACAATGCTGAACAGACAAAGAGTCAGTGACCTGGCAGCAATTCCACACTCTCAGGTCTGGGCTATCAAAGTAACAGAGGCAATTAGCTGGGCCACTTGGAGACTCTACTTACCCTGGGCAATTACATCTTCAATATTTTTTCCATTCAGCTCACTAATAACCTGTAAGTAAAATTTAGAATGTTAGAGTTTCCAAACAGCTTAAGAATAAGCTACATTTAAATGACTACTGATAAATCATCATATGCAGCACCTCCATCCTGCTGCTTATCTAGCCCCAAAATTCCCTACTTCTCAGTGCCAGGAACAAACATTGACATGAAAACTTCAGTGAAGTTTTCAATACTTTAAGCATTTTCATGAAATCTGTTACTGAATTCATAATTAATCCAATCACCTTGAAAAAAAGAGGATACAGAGACATTGTGGACCCAATTAGGAAGCCCCACCAATAGTGTAAGTCACTGAGGGACTGTTTACATTTCTTGCTTAATGGCCCCTGGGAGGCTCTGAAGCACTGGGTTCTGGACTCAAAACCACAGGGTCCCACTGCTAGCCCCACCAAATGTTAAAGGCCAAGCTACTGTATCCTCGCCCTGGAACACAGAGTTCCAACTTTAATTTCAGTACCATTGTTGTATAACCACTGTTGTATAACAAAAGCAAAACACAAACCCCAAAACTGCTAAAGCAAGCACTTAATGCTGCAGTACTGGAGAGTCCCAGCTATCAGGAGTCAGTGGCCAAAAGCTAAAGGACTTTAGCCAAGAGCTTTTTAACAGGCACCTTCTGCTTACACAGAGCGAGGGATGTGTGAAACTACGTGCCTGCATGAGTGCTCCATCCAGGAGAAAGGTGCTTTTAAGACTTCACTAAATTTACACAGGCTTAACATACAGACAATGAAAAAATTAATTATGACCGAAACAGATTCCAGAACAGCTGTCTGAATATTGGAGGATCAGAGAACACAATTCATACATTAAGGTATTAAACCTAAAGGAGCCAAAGACAAAAGACCTGGTATTTAAACAGGAGCACCATGAGTTCAAACCAACATCCCAAACCATAGTAATGATGCTGTCAGCCCAGCCAACCCATTGTCTTGTAAAGATGCTGTCAGCCCAGCCAACCCATTGTCTTGTTGGGCCTATGGTAAAATACTGCAAAGTAGTTTCTTTTTACCTTTACCTCTCTGGAAACACTTCACATAAAAGTATGGGGCAAGTGATAAGATCGTTTTATTGGTTTTTGTTTTCTTTCCCCATCACCAATTATTTTTAGGTCCACAATGCTGAAGATCTAATATATCACAAGAAAATTCTAATTAAGATACTCTTTAGGAGTCTGTTTTCAACACAACCACTTTGGTATTAATTTCCAAAATCTTCCTATATATTATCCTCAAATATCTTTAACCTCCATGTTAGGATTTGCCTATGTTTCTAGGTGAGGAAACAAATGTTCCTTTGCAGCAGACTAAATAAGAATGTATTACTGAGTATCAGGCCTTTAAAAGTGTTAACTCTGAATTGATACTGACCGAATATAAGAAGCGAACCTTCAGTGCAGACTATACATGACTTGAGAACACTTTCAGTACATCCTTATATGCAGCCACCATCTCAGTGAGGATGATTAGACCAAACTACAAGTCAGCAACAACTGACAGAGACCTTTGCAAAGAACAGGTATTGAATAAGAAAGCCAGACTTTCAACAAAAGTTGTAAAAATTTATGACTGGCTCCGCAGTGTTTAGAAATCACAGTAGTGAGGATCAGCAAATGTCTGAATAACCTAAGAGCAGATCAGTAGGGAGGCAACGGGAACACTGAAGCCAAGGAAACAGCTCCAGTGTCTGGTGCTGGCTGGGACATCAGGAATTAAGAGGCAATGCCACCTTGTTCATGCGTTCATCGTCCGTCTCGATGCCGACGCTGTCGAGGATCTTTTTCAAGTCCTTGGAAGTGGGGGACTCGTTACCCCCGAGCACGGCGAGCAGATAAGCTGCGACGTAACGCATCCTGCAAAACAGGAGAGTAGTTTCAGCACGGCCGAGTTACGTATGCTCGGAGGGAGCTCATCCCTTCTCCCTCCGAGCCACAGTCCTTTGGCTCCGCTTCTGAGAGCCCGCGGGGCCACGTTCCGCAGACTGTGCCAGCGCGGGGCCCGCACGCGGCGGCGCGGCACACACTCCCGCCCGCGCCGGCACCGCACACCTCTCCCGAAACGAAGCGGCAACGCGGCATTGCCGCCCTGGCCTTCGCCTCAGCCCGTCCCGTCCCTCCGCCAGTCCCGGCCCAGGCGCAGGCAGGGAGAGCACATGGCCGCCATTCTCCCCTCCTACCCCCCCCCCGCCCCGAGTGATCTCGCCCGAGCCCCGCGGGCGGCGGCGGACTGGCGCGGGTGGGCCGGACGCCACCACTGCCGCGGAGCGGGGGCGCACCGCGCGCTTACTTGGGCGGCGGCGGCGGCGCGAGACAGCGGCCTAGGACGTGCGCGCGCGAGGGCAGAGCGGCGGCGAAAGGAAGGGGCAGGGCATCGGCAACGCCTTCTTCCCGCCACCCCTCAACAACGAGCGCTGCCATTGGGCCGGACCGGCGGGCAGCGCGCAGGCCAATGGGGAGCCGCGGGTGCGGCCGCCGCCAGCGCGGCCGGTGGCGCATGCGCAGAGCGGGGGCTGCACATGCGTGCTGTGCGGCTTTGTCGTTTGTGTTGGGATTGCTGTGATTCCCCAAAATCACGGAGTCACAGAGTGAATGAGATTGGAAAACGCCTCTGCGGTCATCGAGTCCAACCTGTGACCGGATGCCACTCTGTCAACTAGAACATGGCACTGAATGCCATATTCAGTCTTTCCACAGACACCTCCAGGAACGGTGATTCTGTGGAGAAATTACTCCTGATGTACTCCTGAAACCTCCCCTGGCACAGCTTAATACTGTCCTCAAACTCTGGAATCCTGCCGTGCCCTGCCCTGGCCTGGCCTGGTAGCGTCAGCACAGTCCCCTCCATTTGTCCCATGAGTTGGGTTCTGCCACCAGGTGCACGTGAGGCAGATCCACACAGAGAGTCTTCATATTTGTTTATTTTGTATCAGCACAGAGATGGGCAGTGGGTGATGAATCCAGAAAGCCAGTGCCTAGCTCTGTGCATTCCTTCATGGAAAGAGTGGTCAGGCATTGGAAAAAGCTCCTCAGGGAGGTGGTGGAATCACTGTCCCTGGAGGTGTTCTGGGAACAACTGGACATACCAGTTAGCTTTGGTCTAGTTGTCACAGTGGTGGAACTCGATGATCTTGGAGTGGCCAGCAGGATTAGGGAAGTGACCTCTGTACTTGGCACAAGTGAGGCCACACCTCAAGTCCTGTGTTCAGTTCTGAGCCCCTCACTTCAATACAGATATTGAGGTGCTGGAATGTGTCCAGAGAAGGGCAGTGGAGCTGGTGAAGGGTCTGGAGCACAAGTCTTGTGAGGAGTAGCTGAGGGAGCTGGGGTTGTTTAGTCTGGAGAAAAGGAGGTTCAGCGGTGACCTTATTGCTCTTTACAACCACCTGAAAGGAGGCTGTAGCAAGGCAGAGGTTGGTCTCTTCTCCCAGGCAATTAGCAACAGGACAAGAGGACACAGCCTCAAGCTGTGTCAAGGAAGGTTCACCTTATACATTCGGAAGAATTTCTTCACAGAAAGGGTGATTAGACATTGGAATGGACTGCCCAGGGCAATGGTGGAGTTAGTCTCCCTAGAGGTGTTTAACGAAAGACTGGACATGATATGGTGGTGTTTGGTCATGGGTTGGACTGAATGACCTTGCAAGTATTTTCCAATCTGAATGACCTTGTGGTTCTGTGAAATACCTCAACTCCATGTCTGGATTGGCTTCTTGCACACTGGGTGGCAGAACCCACTTGTGGGACAGCACACTGAGGCCAGGCTCTCCGCAGGAGGGACAGGGCTGCTCTCCTGTGCTGCGAGGCTGGGGGGTGGTCATCCTGTGGCAAGGTCTTACCATGCGATTATGGGAGTCACCACCTGTGCTTGTTCACTTGATTTCCTGCATTAGGGAAATGAATAGAAGTAAGAAGTTAACATTGTGCTGAAACCCACGGGACCCAAACAAACCAGGAGTGCTGGTTCAGCAGCAGGGCTGTGTGTGGGCTGTGGCTGTCCCTGCCTTGCTGCCCTGGGGCCCCAGAGATCCCGAGTGTGGTGGGGCTTCTGTGGTAGCTCAGGTGCTCTCAGAAAACAACCAGGCTTAGAGTGTTAGAACCAAGCCAGAGTTTGGAGCAGTAGTCAGTGGTTACTGTCTACTATATGTAGGAAGAGAAATTTCCCTCAGGGCCATGTGCAGCTTGCATTCAGAGTCCCAGAATCAATTAGGTTGGGAAAGACTTCTGAGATCATCAAGTCCAACCTATTGTTAGGAATAAAACACTAAGAAATCTCAACACCTAAGTTGTGAAGTTAATAAGTTACCTGTTACTAAGCTGTAAAGTTAATAAATTAAGTTACTTGTTATTAATGATTGTAAAGTTAATTAGTTAATGTTGTCAATAACCCTTTTTCCGTCGGGAATCACCTCTGCTGCTTCCCAAAATGGCGACCGGGACTTGAAAGGGGGAGGAGTGATGTCGGCCCGCATGCAAAATAAGAGACAGTTCATACAGAGCAGCAAAACAAGTTCCTGAAACAACGAGCCAGCACCAAATTGAAAGATCTAAACACCCACAGATGAAGAACAATGTGCAGTTGTCTCCTAAAACACCCGTGAAGATTTTTACTATTTCACCATACCCACAAGGAAGTTAGCTAGAACAAAAACCCTAGACTTCGGGCCGAGCCATGTTTTCTTAGGCACTCCCGTGAGAACGGGAGCCTGAGCTCCGCCGTGTGTGCGACAAAGCTGAAATTCTCCTCCTCTGTGCCGGACCTGCGAGCAGCGGCGGTGTACGCGACTCCTCCGGGCCCCCGTTCTGAGCTGAATCTTTTAATAAAGGCATTAAAAGGAGCCAGCCTCCTGCCCTGTTCATTTCACCTATGACCAAACACCACCCTGTCAACTAGACCATGGCACTGAGTGCCACATCCTTAAGCACTTCCAGAGACGGTGACTCCACCACTTCTCTGGGCATCTCATTCCAATGCCTGACCATCCCTTCTGTGAAGAAATTCTTCCTGATGTCCACCCTGAAGCTGGATATCAGCTGGAAAGCATGTCCTCTTGTCCTGTCACTCGTTGCTTGGGAGAAGAGGCTGACCCCCACATGGCTGCAACCTCCTTTCAGGGCAGCCCCTGCTCCACTTCTCTCCCTGGATTTGTATGGAATGAGCACAACACCCGGAGCTCTCCGTGTCTCCCGCTCCCTCGGAGCCCAGGGGAGTCGAACTGGGACCGGCTGCAGTGCCGGGGCCGGGGCCGGGGCCGGGGCCGTGTGGGGAAAATCTCCTTTCGTGCCCTTGCTGCGGCAGCAGGACGCCTGGATACGGTTCCCCATAGCATCCGGCCTACGTCCCGCTGCCTCTGGCACCTCCCCCGATCCCGTCCCGTCCTGTCCCGCCCCGGATCGGGGCGCAGCTCCCGAGAACTTTTCAGGAAGTGGCGGGCAGACCCTCCCCAGCCCAGCCCCGGCTGAGTGCCGGGGGCCGGTGCGGAGGGTGAGACAAGAGGGGCCGTGCTCGGCCGGGCACGGGGCGCGGCTGCAGCTGCTGCCGGGGCCTGGACAGTGCGCCTGGGGTGACGGGGCCAGGGGCACAGGGCGCTGCGGCAGCCCGGCCCGGCTGCGTGTGTCCCGTGTGCGGGGCTGCGTGTGTCCGTGTGCGGGGCTGTGTGTCCGTGTGCGGGGCTGTGTGTCCGTGTGCGGGGCTGTGTGTCCGTGTGTGGGGCTGTGTGTCCGTGTGAGGGGCTGTGTGTGTCCATGTGAGGGGCTGTGTGTGTCCGTGTGTGGGGCTGTGTGTGTCTGTGTGTGGGGCTGTGTGTCCATGCATGGGGCTGTATGTCCATGTGAAGGGCTGTGTGTCCATGTGTGGGGGTGTGTGTCCATATGCAGGGGTGTGTGTCTATCTGTGGGGCTGTGTGTCCGTGTGTGGGGCTGTGTGTCCATGTGCAGATGTGTGTTTCAGAGTGTCTGTGGCACTATCTGTGTCTGTTGGACCCGAGGCTGCCTCTGGTTCCTTCACCACTGACAGTTTTATAAAGCTATAGCTGATGGACTTTTCTCTTACACGTCTGTAAGGGGGCTGTGTACATGTTGTGTGCAATGTCTTTGTAAGAAATGCTAACCTTTATACTAAAGCAGTAGTTTCACTTTTATCCCATTGACACTCAATTTCACAAACCAGGTTCAACGAGGACCTAGCACAGTCTGTGAGCTGCCTCTGGGCTCTGCTTCCTCTTCTTGTCCTTACATTTCTGTTCTTTCAGGGTGAGGCATTCCTGCTCTTTCAGGGGATGACACCTCCCACAGACTATGCCTTGGGAACATCAGTGCTGCCATGTCCCACAGGCTAACAGTAAAATATTGCTCCTCAGGGTGTTGCTGGGGCATTATCTTGTTTCTGCTGGCCTTGGACATTAGAGCCAAGTTTGTTCTAATTCTGCATCACTCAAAAGAAACTTCTATTTACCAATTCGATCCATGGCAGGGTTTACAGAGAGCTCCTGATATTCACACCATGAGCTAGTTTAATTGCCAAGCTCAGGAGGTGTTGCTCCTGATGTGCCTTTTCTAACCCTGTTGCTGGCCCTGGCATGTTTTCTCTGCTGCCCTTTGTCCACTTGCTTTTATCCCATTGACACTGGGTTTCACAACCGGGTTCGATGAGGACCTGTCACAGTCTGTGAGTCACCTCTGGGCTCTGCTTCTGGCTCAGCTCTCCCTGCCCCAGTTTTCTTCTCTACTTGTAAAGCTTCCTACAACGCACCTTGAAATCTGCATTAGGCATAGGCATTTACATTTATGCCTTTTAAAGTTAATATTGGTCTTTATTCTGCTGGTGCATAATTGCTCCATTCCCTGCTGAGACGTTGGCTGGAAAAATTCAGAGGTTTTCTCTAGGAGGAGAAACGTCTGTGACATCTGTCATGCTGCATTTCTGTACTCTTTGCCCCCAAAGCTTTCAGTAACATGCATGTAATCTTTCCTACCATCTTGCTGTGATTATGGACTGTTTCGAGCCACTCTGGACTGGGGCAGGAGCCTTCATTGTGCACCTGTGTTCTTTTTCAGAGCCATCTTTCCTCTTCTCCTTGTCCCAGCTGCCTTGTGGTGCTGCCAGTGCCTGCCTGCCTGGCAAGTCAGAACATGTCTGGATCCTGTGGATGAGATGCAGAAGATGGCAGAGCTGCTGGGGCTCAGGGATGAGTGCAGGGAGGGGACTTTGGGGGCTCCTGCCCTCGCTGGCTCCTGCCTTGCTGACAACAGACTGAACCTGGATGTTTATCCTGACGGCTGCCGCCGTTTCCTCCAGCTGTTCAAGGAGCAACAGGGAGAGGTGGTCCAGGTTGAGTTCCTCCGGCTCAGCAGCAATGATTGCCTCCTTGACACCACACTGGGCAGCCTTCCTCATCTGAAGCGCCTGAAATCCCTGGTGCTTAAAGGTAAATTCTGGGACCCATCACCATCCAGCTTTTCTAGGCTCATATTTTTTGTTAATCCTTCTTTCCACATCTGCAGGACAAACTGCCCTTGGAAGTGTTTTGTTCCAGTGCCCCCTAACCTCAGCTTTGTCTCAGCCTTGCTCAGAGCTGAATGCAGATTTCAACAAGATACAGCTTCTGGATTCTTATTTCCTCCCTTTGTTTCTACAGCTGCCTGGGGACTGGGTTTTTGGAGTCTGGTTGGGTTGATGCTCCAGCATTTTCTATAGCCATTCTCTATGAGAAGAGCATTTTTTGCAGTTATGCAAGAAGAGGGGGATTGAAAGGTGTTGAATCTTTTGGTGAATGTTCATCCTCTCTTTAATTTTTGAGAGTATAATAAGCTGTCTTTGCTGTGTTTCTGTCTGAATCAATCCATGCTTAATCCTTGCTTACTGTCAGTGACTGTAGGTTTAGCAAAGTTCAAGACAGACTAGAAGAGGCTGTTCAACATTTTATCTGAAGTAGGACACAGGGTGTGCATGTAATCTGGCAAAGTGTAATAACTGTTAGAGCTATAAATATTAGATCATTCTTTGACTGTCTCATCTATTTATTGTGGGAGGATCTCAATACAATTTGTATAATTTCTGTATCAGACTGAATAATTTGCTCTTTGGGACGTAGAATTTTAAAAATAAATGAGAAAAAAAAGCAGGAGTTTGGGGGCAGAATTCAGAGTTCCAGCTGAAAATGGAAAAGTCTGATGTTTGTTTCAATATCTGTTACAAATTTCTCATGTGAATAATTTGATTTGTCTTTTCCCCCTTTAGTAAGATGGCAATAACAGCAGTATCTTTTATCAGTCTTGTTTTGTGAGATGTACACACACCCTGAGCATCCTGGAGTGCAATAAAGAAATTCATTAATATCCTAAGTACAAAGTGCAATGTGCCTGTTACTTTGGTTGTTCTCATTTTGTACCATTATGCGGCATAAAAAAAGGTTTGGTGCCCTCTGCTGTATATGGATATAAATAGAAAACAGTAGAGAAGGAGTATGAAACAGTGAACAAGTGGAAAAATTTGGAAGTTTCCTTTTGTTTGCTCAAGTTATTTTCCAGGGGTGCAGCCCTTCTCTAATTTAAGTGTCACAAGCTGGGATACAGAACTTTCATTCTTCCCTCTCTGTGCTGTCTGCTCTACAAAATACTGAATTACCTACTTCCCCCCCCACATTTTCACTGCTTTCCTCATGTCTGCCTACAAAATACTGAATTACCTACTTTTTCCTCCCACATTTTCACTTCTCTTTCCTCAGATGTGCCCTTCAGTCTTGCAATGGCAGTTTTCAGTCCTCAGGGCTGTTTGCTTCTCAACAGCATGGATAAAGCCTTGAGAGCAAGGACTATTTCCTTGATCCATAAAGTGTTGTGTGTTGGCCACTGGTAGTGAGGAGGAAGTGGGGAAGGAGAGTGGGATCTTGGAGGTATTTGGGCCACCTTGCTGAAGTGTGGTAAATGGGTGAGGTGGCCTGGCTCATTCTGAGCTTTGACTCCAGATGTGTTTAGCAGAGCTGTACTGGTTCACTGTGGCATCTCCTGATTTCATAACAGCTCTTCACTGTCACACCCCTTTCACTGATCAGGAAACTGAGGCATAGAGCAGAAAACTCCTGAGTTCTTTGTGGTTAGTGGGGCTCATTGTGATCAGTAACTTGTGTTTCTCTGTGCTGCGTCTCACATGAGGCTGGTGAGCTCTCTTGGTAGCTTACTGACCTCTTCCTCCACTTCCTTCCACCCAGGTGGCCATGCTAGGGATGAGTTTGGTTCCTATCAGCATGGCTCCCTGACAAGCTTGCCACCAGACTTCGGGAACCTCAGGTGCCTCACCCACCTGGATCTCAGCTTCAATAGACTCTCCACCTTGCCGAGCTGCGTTCTCCACCTCCCCAGCCTCCGTGCGCTCCTGGTGAGCCACAACAGCCTGGTGGCACTTCCTGAGGACTTTGGCTGTCTGAGCAAACTGACTTTTTTCTCTGCAATGAAAAATCAGCTGAAAGACTTACCTCAGAGCATTGGGGAGCTGTCAATGCTGCAGGATCTAGATCTCTCAGAAAATGCTTTGGAATTGCTCCCTGAAGAAGTTGGGAATCTGCACAACTGCACAGAACTGGATCTCTCTGGGAATCGCTTATTGAGCGTCCCAGACTCCCTAGGTATGTATTTTATTGGGGAAGAGAAGGACATGGGCTTGCTGAGCTTTTGGTACAACCTCTGAGACCCTTAGTCTCTATCCCCAGAGTTGTTAGCATAAACCATTTTATATTGGAGCCAAATGCAAGGGGTATCCAGAAGGATCATGCTTGGTTCAGTCAGTGCCTTTGAGCATTAACAACTCTCTGGACCACACTTTGTTGCTGTATCTGTGAAACAGCAACACTGCTGAGATTTCAATACAATTTACAATGACTGTGGATCTGGCCTAGCTGGTTTTGGGTAGCACTTGAGACTGGTAACAGAAGAGCTGAGGTTTGATGGGATGCAAATCTAGGCTTGAAATCACACTGTCCAGTGTGGACCAGTCCACAGAACTGGGCTCTGACTTCTGCTGCCCAGCTTCCTGGGTCCTGTATTACTTTGTGACCAAGGTTGGTTTTGATGTTGTTACAGAAGTCTCTTACATGTAGCTGAAAAGCGGAGGACAGAGGAGGCTGTGTTGCCTCTCAGCTAATTCCCTGCACTCCTTTATTTCGTGAGCTAAAGGGGTGTTAAGCTTTTGTGCTTTTTCCTCATTATGTGTGTGTTTACATGGGCTGGGGAGAGAGGGAGGGTTAGAGCTGATGTGCAATGCAATTAACAGCACGGATGGGGGGTCACTTCTTGTTCCAACCTGCAGCCAATTTGAAGTCTCTGCGTCAGCTGCATCTTCACAGCAATCTCCTGGTGACAGTCCCTGCCTCACTTGCCAGCCTGCCCAACTTGTCCAGACTTGATCTGCAGAACAACTGCCTCCGTGCCATCCCTGCTGAGATGCAGACCTTGCCGTTCGTGCACGTCCGAGGCAATCCCTTGGGAGAAACTGAACCATCCCCGCAGGCTGGTAATTGCAAGGCTTCTGCTGCTGTGTGTTCTGCCCAGCTGTTCCCTCACTCAGCCCAGCATGGTGTAGATGGGTTTGGATTAGAGAAGACAAGCAGGGGGGGAATCAGATCAGCATTTATTTCTTGGAATAATTATTAAGTTGTAAGGATACAGACAGTACTAGTTATGTTTTTATGAGGCCTATCCCGGTCTGAAGGGCTCAGTGGTCCCTGGAATTGGGCTTTCCCAATAGGATTTTACAGTGGAAGTGGAAATGGTACTCACAGGAAATAGATCAGGAGAGGTCCCTAAAGGGGTCCAGCCTTTTTGGCAGAGGTGAGCACCAGTTCCAGGACTTGCTCCATGGTCCTAATGCTGTGGTGGCTCATGCTAGAACCTCAGAAAGCAGCAAGGGGTCATTCTGCTTTGCAGTTACTTCCTGCTTTCCTGCGGTTCACAGGCTGCAGAGGAGCAGCTCTTTGTCTAAGAGGAAGGTGATGAAATGAGCAGCAATCTGAGCAGGGTTTCCCAGTGGTACTCATGTTCACAAGAGCAAGCACTGATTCCCAGGGGTGGCCCCAGGCAATCAAACATGGCCCTGAGAGCTGCAGAGGTAAACTGAAATATTTTTGAATTCACTCTGCTTTTGAGTTTCCCTGGGGGAGAGCCAGCATTTTCAGTATGTCTTGGGACCTCGAGGCCTCATGCCATCCTCTTTCTGCGATGTGTTCTGGAGCCCACTGCAGTGTGACCAGGATTCCATTAGCGACTTCTGTCAGATTAGGATTAAGCCAAAACTGTTCAGCCTTTCTTGTCTACCTTGGTTTAAGTAACCTCTGTCTCCTTCTACCCAAATCTTCTTACGGCCACAGATAAATCCAGTACCAGAAGGCTAAAAAGACTCTTCCTTGCATCAGGAGAGGGCAGGTAAGCCTCTGTTACTAAGACCTTACATTACTGTGGTGTAAAAAGGTCCCAGACAAGGTGCATGGTGGGTATTGCAGGAATGTATAGGAGCCTAAAGCCTCAGTAGGCCAGCCAAACACAAGTATGAAATTCTTCTGTTGATTTTTGGAGGGCTGAAGTCACTGCACAATGTCATAAATTCATGCATTTGTTCTGGAAGCTTTACTGTCACCTCTGAAGGCTGCAGAGTGGTCCTGGCCTGTGGCATCCATTTCTACTTTCCGCCGGGGGCTGCCTCTGATCCTCTGCAGATCTATTTCCGATCCCTCACGCCGGATCCTCAGTGGGTAAAGCTGAGACATCATGATGTCCTGCTGAGTAGAGTCCTGGAGCTGCAGCCTCATGGGGTCCGATTCCAGCAGGTGAGGATATACCCAGGTCACCTCCTGATAAATCTGCCTTTGCAGAAGCTCAGCAGAGTCTTCTGAGAGCACCTTTTGGGACCTGTGAGACAGTTGCCCCATCCCTGGTCCTTTTAAGTAGCTGCAGGACTGCCTCTCAAAGAAGCCCTGCTGCAGAGAATCAGAAAGGACACAGCCAGCTTCTCTGATGCTGTGCTGGCCTGGCACCTTTGTCTTCCCCACTGATCCTGATTGAGCTGAGCTATAGCCTTTCTCACTCACAACCCCCCTGTTCTACCAGAGGATAAGTCCAGCATCTGGCCTTAGGAGAATGGTTTTCATCCTTCTCTAGAAGTCTGATTGTGTGGTTTGCATTCAAGCTGGGGAGTAGACACACCACCTACCAGCCCCATCATGGCTGACAGCAGCTCACTGCAAAAGTTGCTTTGCCCTTTCTGCTCAGAAGCTGCTGAACTTTTCCTGCCATCATAGTCCATAGCAGACCTGACATTTCCTGTTGCCTCCCTGGAGACTGCAGGCCAGAGCAGGTTCTTTGATTTCCTGCATACAGGCCATGCTCTGCCCTCCCTCTTCTTGTCTGCATAGGAAGCCATAGAGCAGAGCTGGGCTTGGTTTTATGCTTTCAGTTGGTGTCTCACAGGAATGCTTTTTTGCCAGGAGGTGCAAATCTGGATGCCATATATCTCACCTCAAACCCCTCACCAGCATGAGGTGGTAGTTCGGACCTTCAGTGGGCAGAGCTGGAGTGATGTGAAAACGAGAGTGAAACAGAAGAGAAGATCAAAGGTGAGAGATTGAAATTACCAGTGGCACACTTTGTTCCCATTTCCCTCTTTGGTTGTGCCCAGCCAAGAGTGAACCTATTTGAAACATCTCCTGAGCTGTGTTTTGACCAGCTGCTATAAAATGTAGTGGATTTCAGCTCCAGGTTTTCTCTCCTGTGGAGGTGTGTCTTCTGAAGTTGATGAGTTGCAGCCTGCCATGGTTCATCCCTGATCTAGTACTTTCTTCTTGGCTGGTACTCATTTTCCTGCCTTTATTGTATTAAGTTACATGCCTATATGTTTTCTCCTTTGTCCTCTGTCACAGAAGTGTGTGGCCCACTGTTGTGTCCTTCACTTCTCTTGGTTCCTTGTTGTATCTCGACTTGTGCAAAATGAATGCAAAGTGCCAGCAGAGGGGACATTGCTCTTTTCCAGTGTGGATCCAAACATCAAAGTGATCTTTCCTCCTGGAGTCACCAAAGAGCCTCGTAGTGTCAAGCTGCAGGTATGCATGCATTTTGGTGAGCTCTGGTGCAGCTGTTTTCTCGCGTTCAGTACAGAACCGAACAGAGATGTCTGCCCTAGGGTAATTCATGTCTAGACGTGGTTGCTTCATGGGCTGACCCATCTCAGATCACCTTCTCTCTTAACTTCCCTGCCTGCAACATGGGCAGCTCTGTGCTGCCCTGTGTGGGAAAGGAATCTCCAGCAGATCAGCGAGTAGCTGCTATGAAGGGAACACAAGAAGATTTTGCCTCTTTTTCCCTTGCAAAAATGACCCTAGCAACAGCTCAGTGAGAATTGGGGATGGTGGGGGAATCTAATGCGGATCTAATTCTAAAATCACCCCGCTAAAATTAATTGTTCTGTAGAGCTGCTAGATGCTCTTGTAATACTTTAAGTCCATCCCAGCCCAACAGGTTGCCAGACTTCAGCCAAAGTTTGCTGGGCTTTATTTCTCAACAGGCCCTGCAGCAAGAGCAGCAGGGTGCTGCTTGCCTGCTTGGGTTCTGGAGGAACTGAGTGAGCAGTGTGGGAATTTGGTGCTTGACTGCTCTGCTGACCGTGCTGTCTGCCACATCCAGGTGCTGCCAGTCTCTGCAGAAGAGATACAGGAAATCACAGCCAATGCAGGGTGCAGAGCCAGTCCCCTGCTCTACCTCTCCCAGGACTCCACGGTGGATTTTCTCAAGCCAGTGAGAATTCAGCTGCCTCTTCCACCTGGGGTCACAGGTCAGCTTATTCCCAAAATTGACTAAGGGAAATGCCATATTTGGAAAACCACAAATGGCAAGAGAAAATTTTGTTTGCCTCTCCTGTTGTTAGTAAAGCTTGCTGCTTTTCCTGCGGGAACAGCAAGGTGTGTCTGCTGAGTGTGTGGTGGTGCAGAGCGGTGGGAGCTGAAGGTATTTCAGGTCCAGCAGATCAGGGCTGGGGTTCACAGACCAGACAAGCTGGGAGAATGGTCTTGGCAAAAGGATTTCTCTGCCAAACCACGTGTGTATTTAAACTGCTGGGTTTACTATGGTGGATTGGAGAGGCACTCCTGCCCACTGAGGAGATGCATTGCAACAGGGCCTCAGTTCATGATTGGGAATAGCTTGAAGCAGGAAATGAACATGCTGCCTGCAGGGGTCTGCCTTCTCTTTTCCTTGCATATAAATCAGGTGCTGAGCCACTGCATTTAAAAATGTATAATTGCAGGCTAAGCCACATCCCACTCTGAAAACTGCTAAAAACAGCCTCAGTCATGCCAGGTATTCCTCTGTTTGCTGAGTACCCTGAGTCTCCTTACTCCTATTTTCTTTGACCTCTCCTGTTTTCTTGTGAAGAAATACATGGCCTTCCTTATAACACTACCTGGTATTTGTATGCCTGAAGGCATCAGGATTGAAAAGTCTGTGAGATGTACATTAGAAAGAGATAGAACTTAATTAATAACCCTAGATTTTAGTGATGAGAATTGTCTAATTCTTGTTGGTGGGACGGAGCACACTATCATTTTAACTCTGCATATTTTGCCAGAATATCCCAAAAGCAATGGGATAATCTGATCCTTTTATTACTGCTCTTTTTAGACCAAAGTTCAGTCCTGCATGCTTAAGAGAAGGCCGTGAGCCCTTATTTGGTGGCTTTTAAAAGTAGATCACCCAAACCTGTGGCTGGGTTTGTAAAGCCATGAATAAAGGTTTCTGCTGCATATAGCATCTCTTGATCACTGGTGTCTTTAGGGCTAAATTTGGATCGGTCAAGGCTGCATATTCTCCATGGTGACCTGGAGGGCCAAACCTGGAATGACATTACCAGTGAGGTGGTGCTGGAATTCACCCATCTTTATGCAGTGTTTGAAGTCACTCACTTCTCCTGGTAAGTGTATGATTAGTCCTGAGGAAAAGATGGGATGTTCCTCTGCCTTGCTTTTCCCACACTCTGACCAGAGGCCATGACATTAACTCTATCTGTTCCCTTTTCCTTTTGCAAGCCAGGCCCAGCATAGCACTTTTTCTCTACCTGTAATTCTTTCCAGTCATGTGGGTGTGACACTGGCACCTTCCTCGGGGCAGGGTCCCTTCGGTTTTTTTTAATTCCTTGTCTCCAGGTACTGGCTGTGGTACACTACCAAGACCTACATTGGAGGCATTGCCAAGAAGGTCTATGAGCGGCTGCGTCTGTACCAGGTGAACTTCATCGCACTGCAGAGGAAGAAGGATCCCGAGCAAGTCCTGCTACAGTGTGTCCCCAAGCACAAGGTCTGATCTGGGTTGCACTGCCTTGCTCCTGAGCTTCCCAGACTTCCCTTTGTAGGATGTAAAGGCAGCAGTGCACCGAACGGTCCTGTTTGCCACCCCAGAGTCATGGCTGGGGTATGCGGTCACCACACCGTTGGTGGTGTGATACTGACTCACAGGGAGCTGGGGGAAGAAAAAAAGTAATTCTATGCAGTGGTAAATGCCATGCATTAATTTCATCCCCTGCAAACTCAGAGGACTGGGCTGCTGAAATCATCTGAACCACAGTTACTGCCCATGTATATGCTATTATCATCCAGCAAACCTGAGGCAAAACATGTTGGCTTAAATTTAAGTCAAAGTTTACGCATCACTTGTCTGACATGGGTTAGTGGTGTGGGCAGCAGCACTGCTTTGTTTTCAGCTGGAGTGGTTAGAAATGGTACTTTTCCTTATGTTCCTTGCTGTTCCCAGTTCAAGCACTGGAACAGAACATATGAGCACTCCTTAATCTGATTCAGTGCAACATCAGGTTTATGCTATGAGTGTGAGCTAATCTGGCTGACTTCGTCAAGAAGGAGCTGGGAAGTGCTCACGCATTCTCTTCTGCTGCCTCTTCCTAGGGGTATCAGCCCTCAGCAGTGTTGTTTCAGATTAGTGTGAGTATGAGTGTCCAGCTGTGGAGAATGTGTCCCTTGGCAGGCAGTGCAGCTTGGAGAGGTGAGGGTTATTTTATCAGACTGCCACTACTGGGCTGCATATCCAGTTCTGCATAATTCTCTGCTCTGGTTGCTCCTTCTCTTTACCTGTGCTCCTGTATTGAAGTGACCTGTGGACACAAACATCTGCAAGGATTTTTTATATTGGGTTCTGGGCTAAAACTGTATCCAGATGAGGCAGCAATGACACTCAGAGTGAGATTGTTATTTGGGTGTGTCTCTAATCCTGCTGGGAATGGTCATGGAATGAGAGAGGTTTACTGTTATAAATAGGAAGAAGAATCTAACCTGACTCTTGCACTGCCACTGTGATCACATGCTACAAAGTCAAATGAGCTTTCTGGTGTCCTCAGCTGTGTGCTATTGTAGCAAGTGTCTTTTTGCAGAGAAAATGTATTTCAATAGTGAGTGGGATATGGTAGCAAGTAAATCCCTCTTTGTCTTTGAAGTTAAAAAGACCTGTTAAAAAGATAGAGACAGTGCTGAAAATGCTTTTTTAATGGGTGTTTTTTCATTTGTTTACATCCTTTTTGTGTAACACAGTCTTCCCTCTTGAAGGTGAGAGGAATACCATGGGTATAGAAACATGGGTTGGGGGACAGATGTGCTTCTGACCAAACACTGTCGTCCTTGTCAGGTTGACCCAGTGCTGAAGAAGCTGCAGGACCGCTATCGAGGACCTGAGCCATCTGACATGGTGGAGATGTTTGAGGGAGAGCAATTTTTTGCAGCTTTTGAGCGAGGCATCAGCATCGATATGGGTATGGCAGTACTGGGCTCGTTCTGCTCCTACCTACCTACCTCTTGTCCTGCTCTGGCCCTAGATGTGTTTCTGCTTTGGGTTGTACTCCTCCATGGCATTCCTCTCTGTCTCCAGCTCGCCCACTACTCACAGCAGCCAGCCCCTGGATATTGAACTTGTCACATTCTCTGGTCACACAACTTTTATACATTTCCTTATGAAAGTGCTGTTTGCAGACTTTAATTTCTTCTCATGCTCTTGTAAACCTGCAGAGGGCAATAGCCAGGTAGGTTTATCTTTATGACTGATCTGCTTCTGCACACTTTTCTCCACAAGTTGAATGCTTCCTGCTTCTCTGCACAGATCGCCCCGACTGCGTGGATGGACGTCTCTCATTTATTTTTTACTCCCACTTGAAGAACATGAAGGAAATCTATGTGACCTCTCCTGTGGACAGAAAAGGCCAAGCTGTAAAAGGCCAGGTGAACAACCAGTTACACTGACTTCTTGTTTGCTTCTTCATCATTGCTTGTACAATACTCGTCATAATAATCTCTGAGTGCTGGGCATGACTCTTTTCCTGCCCTCTTTCTCTGGCTTTGCATTTCACCGACTAAACTCTGAATAATCAAGAAGTGTAATCTTGAAGGATCACTCATCACTTAACTGTCTGACTTACATTCCTGCCATTAATTTTTGGGGTGCTGGCAGAAAGTCCAGCCTTTATGGCAGAACCTCACTGCTCCTCCCAGTTACACGTAATTGAGAGGCCATATTTGTGGGCTGAAGATAGATGAGAATGCTGAATTCATTCTTTCCCAAACAGAAAAGACATGGTGCCAATAGGCAGGGCCACTGTGCTTGAATCAGAGCCTCACTGCACGCTTTCTCATTGCAAAGGTCTCTTTCTACCGAGGGGCAGTTCCAGACAGCATCCCTGAAGACGCCAGCAGGAGGAGAAAAGGCCCAGACTCCCTCTGGCTTGCTACTCTGCCCATCAAACTGCCTGTGAGTTGTCTCCTACAGAAATATTAATCTAGATGGGGTAAGAGCATGGCATTCCTGCTCAGCTAATTCTGTTTTCCTCCATGAGAAGGCATGCAATGAATGACCACAAGAAATAGCTGCCCAGCCGTGTCATGGTGGAGATTTTACACTCCCCATGAACGAGCTGTTCTGAAATGAAAACATGAAGAGCTGGGAGTGGTCTCCACCTCTCTTGCTCATCTTGCCTGTCAAGCACAGGCTTGTTGGATGGGTGGTCAGAGAGTCAGAGAGGGTGGATCCTTTGAATAAATGACAGTGTAGTATGCAAAGAAGCTCACTGTAATTAAGGGAAATATCTGCTTTGTTTATAAATTTCTTAGTCACACAGCTCATGCAGCAGGAAAAAAGAAAGGAATAGGATGAGGTAGTTATGCTGGATTTGAACAGAGACATTGAGTGTAGGTATTCTGGTGTGAGCTTTAAAGGTTAGGCTGTATGTTACAGTGAAAAATGCAACTTTTGCTTATGGAATTCAAGTGATATTTGAGAAGCCTAAGACAATAAATTCCTTGGTAGGCTGAATGCTTCCCTTCTGATCACATGTGATGATCTCACATCCCTTTCTGACACACGCAACCTCAACTACAAACCTAGACTAAGTGCTCTCTTACTGCTGAGGCAAATATGCTTCAGGGATGTGGCTTATTTTAAACTGCTCTGTAAATGCAGGAAAGAAAATTTCCAGTGGGAGCTATGACTGTGAGCACTACGATTTGATATTTTCCTGAGGCAGTGAGCATTGCTGGTCACTGCCAGTGTAAGTCCTCCTTGCTTCTTACAGCCTGACTCTTCAGCCCCAAGAACGTCCTTTCTCCCCAGCAGCAGGAAGGAGATTTCACTGTGGAGACTGAGTGGCCGGACACTGTCCTCTACGAAAAGAAAGAATGTTCTTTCTCTCTCTTCTTTGTGACACAGCAACTGAAACCCCGGTGGGATGAGAACCCTGGTCCCCTCTATGGCTTCTCCTTCCCTCCCCTGAACCTGGGAAACGCAGAGACTGGGTACCTGACACAGGCAAACCTGCTGAGCATTGCCAGGCGCGTGGGAGCTGACTGGCAGAGCATCGGCCTCAGCCTGGGCCTGACCTACCAGCAGATTGAGCGCATAGGATACAATAACAGGTGAGACAGGACACAGTAATCAACAGTGATGCATTATATATATCTGTCCATCTATCTGCAATGTAATAGTATAAATCAGTGCTTGGCTGGTTGAAAGTTCTTCCACTGTAATTGTTTCACTGGATTAAAGATGGGTTGACTAATGGTTCTTCTGAAAATAATACCTTTTATAATGGGAAACTGATTATTTTCTCTTGCCATTATAAAATAAAGCTTTTTTTTGTTTGAAAAACAAAATTGAGAAATAACAAACCTGATGAGCTTTGTAGTTCAGCTGAGTTGCATTCCTGTTTTGTTCTATGATCGGATTCCTGGCCAGACTCCATCTCTTACAAAGAGAAATGATCTATGGCTTTAATAGTGAATATCATCGTTATTCAAAAAGAGCTTGTGGTACATCATGGGACATGCAGTCTGACCAAAAAGCCAAAGCAGTGGGAGAGAATTAGACTTGTTATGATCAAACTAGTGTTCCTGTGAAGAAATTATATTCAAAAGCAGAATGCCTTAATTTGATACTTCTATTAGGAACATATTTTATAGAGAAACATTCATGCAGGAACTGCAACTCCCATATGCTGGGTGGGGAAGAGGCAGGCCCACTGAGTGCTTTGTGTGTCTGGATGGCTTCTTAAAGGCTCTAGCCATGGCTGGGACTTAGGTAAGGTCTCTTTGGTTTGCTACTCAGGAGAGAGTGTTGGTTAGTTCTGTCTTTCCTCCTTTCTTCAGAGAGGACCTCAATAAGCAGATCCTGGACATGCTTTTCTCGTGGGCTCAGCAGAACTCTGAGGATCCTGACTGTGTGAGCAAGCTGATTACAGCCATGAAAGAGAGTGGCCGCCAGGACATCGCTGATGAGGTTGAAGCCATCATTGAGCTGGGGAGACAGAAATACAGCGAGTCCATCCGCCGGGTGGGCCTGGAGCAGGAGAGCAGCACTGAGGACTCTGCAATAGCTATGATGTAGCACCTAGCAGAGAAAAATGGGGTTTGTATGGGACCTCTCACTGTACTGTGTGACAGTGCCTGGGGGCTGCTCCCTCCTCAAGGGCCAGCGTCTTCCTGAGGAGCTGGGCATTGATTCTCTCAGGTCTGTACTCACATGCCACCTCTGCCAATCCCAGGAAGTGCAGAGTGCATTTATGAACCTTTTTCTACTTCCATTTCATGATCTTGAGCTTTAGCTTTCAGAAATGTGGAGAAATTTAGAGAATGAAGTGTCTGTCTGTCAGCTGAGTAGTGGCTTAAGTAGTGTTTGATGAATTAATACTCATGTTACATGTATTTATTTATAACTTATTCCTGAAACTGGAAACACTGCTGGAAACATTAGGTGTGAGCATTTGGGTCTATTTGTACCCCAGTGCTTGATAGGAGAGTGGGGGTGCAGTCATGTTATGAAGGCCTGTGATGTGGTGGGACTGTTCAGCCATTTCTGTTAATGATGTGTTCTGCTCACATGAAAATGTGAACTGTATTCCCCATGAAAATGTTTTCTATTTTTTTCCAAGTCTCTTCCAGTTCCCTTAAGTCCAAACAAAGCCTAAGTATTTGTGGGGAAGAAAGAAGAAACTGATTTCTAGAAAAATTGCTCTTTTTTTTTTTTGTTTTGCTCCAAAAGCTATCATGAAACAAATAGCCTGCTGCACCTGCAAGCACCTTTTTAGATGACACCTACATACTGCTGATCTTTGAAAAAGTTCATTTTATTTTATAAAAGAAAGTAAAAATCCATGACCTGTTCTGAGAGAGACTCTGATTTAAGTGAAATTAAAATTTCCCTTGCAGTTTCCAAGGGGTAGTCCTCACATCCTCCCAGTGAAATGTGACTGTGTAGTAGTGAAGGTGTGACCCCTCCTGAAGTTTGGTGAAAAGCATGACTTAAATTTGCATTTTAAAAACTGGTCTGACCAGCTGTGAAATAAGGCACTGTTGTGGGTTTGGCATGAACCACGCTGAGCTAACATCCCACTTTTTCAGCCTGAATACTTGTATAAGGCTGGAAGCATCTACTGCATTTTAGCTGCTCAATGATTTATTACTGAGGTGCCCTTCTCTTCTTGTTCTCCATCTCATAATGGCCCTCAGCTAATGACCCACTGATGACAGTGGAAAATTATGTGCAGTATTTTTGAAAGACTACTGTCATTTAAGTAAATTCAAGTCTTTCAAGACAGGTTTGGATTCAGCATAACTCTCTAAACATTACTTAAAGGGCTGTTCTTAGTTTGAAAAAACAAAAGTGTGTTTAAAAATGCTGGATTGTATCACCCAAAGTCAACATGCAGTTGCAGGCTGGATAAATCCTGGTGTTTTTTTCCCCTCATGAAGAATGATCAGTGGCTTCCCTGATGTTGCTTCAGACCTGCCATCAGTATTACTGAAAGAGAGGCAAAAAATAGTTCTGCTTTTTCTCTCATTTAAGGCTGTTCTAACATCTCAGGCTACAGAGTGCTTACTGTCCAGTCCAGAGCACTGGACAAGGACCTGCAGGTTTGAGTTGTCACCTTGGGCCTAGGGACTTCCACAGATCTGGTTTCTTAGGTTGTGCTGCCCCAAGTCTTATGTTGGGTTCAGGTCAGCAGTGCTCTTTTGAATGTACATTTTCTCTTGTATTCTGTGTCATATGTTATTGTTTGTAATTTGCATGGATACCAACAAGGTATTTGTTCTTTCCTCCAGTTTTGGAGAGATGCTTTTGAGCATATTGCTCTCACTGGGAATAAAATCAGCTCTTAACTGTTTCACAGCATGGTCTGCTATTCCATAAATGCCTTGAGTTAGATGGAGACTGGTCCCTTTAAACCTGCTGGCAGGAGAACACAGGTGAGCTTGGCTGTGCTGTGCAGAAATGGGAAAAGAGCTCCTGTTTGGATACTACTGGTTGCAAAGCACAGGACGGACTGCAGCTGAGTTAATGGTGTCCCTGGAGGGTGGCTTTGCTGCAGTGGGGCTAAGCCAGGAAACACAACGTTCAGGGAATGAGCTGAGGCTCAGGTGGAGCAGGTCTGGAGAGCAACAAGGCCAATCTAGAAGGGACAGTGTGTAGGGTAAGCCTGTCCTCCAGGGAAGGTGCAGGAGAAGTTGACAGGAAGCACAAGGTAGCATCCACGGCTACAACAGGATGAAGCTTGGCTGCACTTAGCTTTCCATTTGTGATAGTCAGGCCAGAGCTGAGTTAGGCAGTGCTGGAATGAAGGATAGGTAGACTGGACTCTGTGGAGGACTCATCCAGGCATCAGCAGAGCTGCAGCTCTTCCAGAAAACAGCTTGTTGCCAAGAGAGAGGAAGGTTGGTGCCAGGTGCTCAGGTTACTCTCGTAGTGGGCTGCAGCCAGGCCAGGGGACAGCAGATACCAAACCCTAGACAGTAGAACAGCTCTTCAGGATTTGGGCAGATAACTTAAGGGAAGGTAAGTATTGTACCCCAGACAAGGACTGTTCTCTCCAGTCTTTCCCTGCTGAGTCATAGCTGCTGGGCTGGGCCTCCTTGTATGCATCTGGCTTTCTCCTTGAAGTGACACCAAAGCAAGCACCCAGCTGAGGACACCGAGGTGCTGGTGGGAAATCAGAGCAACTGTTCAACTGCTCTTTCCTCAGCTGACTTGGCAGCAAATGCTTGAGCTGGAAGAGAGTCAATGGAAAACATTATTTTGAGGTGTGTTATCTTTATCAATAATCTCTTTGAGGCACAGTAAGTCTTTCATAAGCCTATAACTGCTGTGGCTGATAACAGTTGCAGTAGATGGTTGAAACAGCAAAAGAAATAACTAACCTGGCATTTATCTTTTGAATCAAAATATGGCATTCCTTTCTAACTTCTATCATGAATTCATCACATACTGGAGTAGTATCTTTCCCTTTCCAGCTATCTGGCTTTTCCTGGTGCCTAATATGCACCTTACAGTGTCCTACAGATGATCTGGCCGATTTTATGGTTTTTACTGTGCATGATCCTGATGTATCCACAATTCTCCCAAATAAATTTTTACCAGGAAAAGCCTACTTACAAAAATTTTTTAAAGTAAAGCAAGAAATTGTTTGGGAGTAGGAACATTTTTTTCTCCTTCTTTTTTGGCTGTAACATTTATAGCTCTTTAACTCTCATAATTAAACCCTTTTCTACTTCATAAACTTCTCCAGCAAAATGACCTGGGTGTTTCCCACATACCACTTCAAGTTTCTTCTAACCATGACAGTCCTCTAGCTGCCTAGAGGATCTAGGTAGATCCAAGTAAAATACTTCCAGCTCCTACAGATATTAATTTTAAAAAGCTGAGAAATGAAAGCCCAGGCAAAGCTCAAATTAGTTTATTAATTCCATTAAAAAAAATACAATGGAAAGCCTGATTACGTTCTGCAGGGGGCTAAACTGTTTACACAGTCCTGTCAGTAAAATGCTGTATAGTTCCCAGTAAAAGACCTGACTGAAATATGAAATTGAGAGTGAGCCCACAGGGGCTGTGTTCAGTTTCTCTGTTTACTGTGGGCAGGCAGCAATACTGTAAAACTCAGCACATGCATTGCTCTGATAAAAGAAAAGAGATCTCGGTGGTGCACTGAGGACTGGGTGGTTCAGTGAACCTACTGAGCTTGACGCCAAAACTGAAAGAGCATTAGAAGATACCCAGTTTGTAAGATTTACTGCTGCTTGGGACACACTTATGTCCATACTTTACAGTGTCATACTGCTGTTTTTGTTTTTTTTTTTGAAGGGAAAGAAAATCTGATGGCCCTTAAATTCACTGTTTTCCCCCCAAGGGAGGATCATCCCATGTTTTCAGCCTTTAAAGCAAGAATAGCTTTCACTTGGAAAGGGAGTGGGGCTGGTCAGTCACCGGTGCATCAGAACCCCAGCCCAGGGCTGCATCAAAGTGAGCCCACCATGCTTATCAGTTGGTACTGTTGAAATGAAGAAAACAGCATTCGCTGCAATTAAGTGTGTGTTCATTTCCTGAACTCTGCAGAAATAACTGGGTGTTCTTAAAGCACCATTTTTCCGTAAATCTGTGTCTTGAAAATCCATGAGGAGAGTCTGACCCTTGTTCCAGTTTCCAGCTACCTTGAAAGAATTCGGTGACTGGGAAATGTAGAAACCAGGTAGGCAATATGACCGTGCCTTTGTTCTTCCTGTCTCGCAGTAGGTCTGTAGGCTGAACCCATCCAGAAGTTTGTTTTGGGGGGCTGCAGCTAAGATACTTCTGCTTGGTTTGCTCATTGAACACCAGTGCAGTTCTTATCTTTTCCGGACAGGAGATGGTAGAACAGGAAAATGTGCAAGGGGCAGGAGGGATGCTCAGAGATGAGTACTACAGAGCATTTTTAACTCATTTCTTACAGCAAAGTATTGCATCTCCTGAGAAAGGATGAAGACACTGAATACATGGTTGCCATCCACTGTTTCTCAACTAGGTGGCACCAAACGAAATAGTCCAATATCACCCGCAAATCAGCAAAAGTGGGTACTTTTTTCCCCCACTATGCGTAGTTCTAATGCTGACTCTTTGCTGTGGGATGTTTGAGGCCAAATCATAAATGTTGTGTTCAGAAAGTGATTTATTAAATTGGTGGGGAAACAAATCCTCTAAAAAGCAAACGAATACAGAAAGCTGAATGCATTCCCACATGGAAGGAACAAGAGATTTGGGGCTGCCTTTCTCAGGCAAGAGTTGGATCAGACAGCAGCAACAGAGCATGTGGAGAAACAAAGCAGGCAGAGGAAGCTGATCAGACATCTCTAGCTGCTTTCTCTAGAGAAGCAAGATGGCTGCAAATTTTGTTTCTGCTGAAGTCCTGTGAATAAGAGGAAACCACACTTGCAAGGGTCGGAGGAGGCGGCTGTTGCTTGAACCTCTCCTCAGAGCCATGTGGCTGAGCTTCACTCCTGGACTGAGAATTCAGTGGTGACCCAAAAACCAGGCAGCACTGCTCAAAGGGGGAGACAGGATTTCTACTCTGGACATGTCAAACTTGAAAACTTCTGCTCTGCCCTGTTTTCACTGCGTCTCAGGCTGAGTACACAAGTCCCATGTGCTAGGTCACCTGGTGGAGCCACATCTTGGGGCAGGCCCTGCGTGGTCATCAGCTGCTGGGTTGCAGGGAAAACAGATTGAGCACAACCCAGAACAGCCTGGTCAGCTGGAAGGTGTTCCTGCCCATGGCAGGTGAGTTGGATCTTTTGAGTCCCTTCCAACCCGAACCATTGTGTGATTCCATGAAGTTGGGCAGGTTTGATTAAGCTAACAGGACATGAGAGCTTAAGGGATGCTGTCTGCAGACATTTAGTGAGTGACTTGGGAAAACAGCAAGATAGTGTTTGTCATCTCTTAGCTTCCAAGCTGTCCTAAGTTTCCATGCTTCTACAACCCTGCCAGCCCTCTGCTTGAAGCAGCAAGGGTAAACCTTGGAATTTCTAAAAGACCCCTCAAGTAGCTTAAGATTTTATTTGAGTTTTCCATCCTAATGCAGGAAACCTTTTTCCTGATCAAAAGAGGTACCAGGGTGTGGCAGGCTTACCTGTGGGGCAGTTCCAAGGCAGCAGCAAGAACTTAAAGCTTTGGGTGTGGACAGGATCACACAGTGATCTGAGTAACCCCAGATGTGTCCCAGCCATGCTGTCTCTGCCAGGTTTCTGCCACAGGCCAGACCTGGTCTTCTGGTGGTGTTTAGCATCACCAGGTTTAGCAACAGAAAATCTGCATGTCCAGAAGAGAGTGGGACTTTTGCAGAGGGTGGCTGCAGCCCCTATGGAGTCACCCATCTCTCCCTATCGTGTGAAGAAGAGACCTGGCTGATAAGCCTGGCTGGCTGCTTTGTGGGGCTGATAGAGGGAAGCTTTAGATTACAGTGAGAAGTAGGACAGGAAAGCTGGGTGAGGGAGGTAGTAACAGGATAGCCATGGGAGGACATGAGCTTAGGTATGAATCTTCACCTTGCTGCTTCTTCAGCACGTCCTTGGAAGATTTTACTTTCTCTCGAAGCAGCAATGGTTCAGGACAAATGTTTTTGGTTTTTTCCCCTCCAGGCTGGAGAAGAATGAAAATCCTTGTGATTCTTAGCATCTCGCCAAGGCCAGAGCTGAGAACAAGCATGGCTTGTGATATTGATTGTAGCTGCTCCCTCTCAACATTGCAACTTTCTGTCTCCTGGTCTCTGCACAGCCTTCATGTGTTGCAGAAGCATCAGGCAGAGTGACAGTCCTGGTGAGGCTTTCATCCTGGTGCATTGAAAGGAGCAAGAAAATACAGTGTCTCCCACTCAAAAATCCCCACAACAGATGATTTGGTGAGGCTTTCATCCTGATGCATTGAAAGGAGCAAGAACACATGGTGTCTCCCCCTCAAAAGTTCCTTACAAGAGATGATTTCTTTGCAGTCTGGGCAGAGTAAAGAAAATCCTGCTGCTTAAACAGGCTATTTTGTGACAACTGCTGTGCACGAATGGTGGCTGGAAGGCAGAAGCAGTCACAAATGGATCCATCAGCTTTTTGGGGTCCTAAAATAACATGGCCCTGGAGGAGCTGGCTGCAGCTCTTGGTTAGGCGGCAAGCCTGGGAACTGTGACTGTCCCTGAGGTCCAGCTGTTTCCCCTGTGGCAGGGTGACAGTGTCCTCAGCATCCACTTCATCCTACATCCTGGCAGCACGGAGCCGTCTCACCTTCTGCCCCTCAAGAAACAGCCATGCAGGTTACTGCCAATGCAGATTCCTCACAGTGGTTTGTCAGCTGCTGAAAGGGGAGATGAACAAACGAGCTGTGGAGGGTGAGGAATACCGAAAAATTCTGGAGCAAACTGCATTCTTTGGCGCTCATCTGCACTCTTGGGCCATACATGCAGGGGAAACGGTGATCAGTTCCCCAGAAATCTCTGGGGATGCCACCTCTGCATGGAGACAGATGCATATAGTGGGATACTGTGGGTCGTTTTCTCCCTGGGTTGAGGGGGAACGCCCTGCTGGAAGGCTCCCAGGGCAATAGGTGGCTGCAGCTGCAGGCTCCCTGCCAGCAGTTGTGCCCACAGTGGGATCTGGAGGCCGATCTCACAGCCAAGACAGCGCCATTCATCGGCACTCAATAAACAAAAGTGCCTTGCTGTATTATCCAGGAGATAAGCATGGAGGGCATGAGGTTGCTTTCTCTTGTGTTGTCTGTGCTGAGCGTGGGAGCCTGTGTTGGCTGCCAAAGGAGCTGAGGCACTGCTGCTGTGGCACATGCTGTGGACAGGCACGGAACAGGGCTGCCGGGTGTCAGGCAGCCCCGAGGCTGGAGCCTCACAGGTACTGGGTACTGTGAGATGCTGGTGCTTACTGGAGGCTGCCAGCCCTGCAGGACGTGTTGCAGGAGCTGGGCCATTGTTTAAGCCAGCTCGTGAGGTGTTGCTCATTAGAATGCCAGGGTCAACCCAGCTGCTCTAAAAGTCATTTAAAAAAGGAAGAAAATTCTACTTTCTTTTTTTTTTATTTATTTTTTTTTTTTAATACACACTTGTGTGCTTTGAGCATCAGGGACTTTATTCTCACTAATTGTTCAGCATTTGAATCAAATAGCTACTAAGAAGATGTCTGCAGCCTCTTTTCAAGGAGTAATGGGCAGAGAGGACAGACAGACCACATACACTAGGTTCACACAAAGTGTGGTCTTGCAGCTTGAGTTTTTGGGGACAACAGAGACGAGTTTGGGATTAAGCTGTCCCCTTCTTGCACCCTCCAGCTGCATCCACATCCTCTCTCACTTCTGTAATGTCAAGTACTTGCACAGAAAATGAAACCAGACCTGTTGGGTCAGTGGTTTCTGGGTGCTTCCTGCCATCCAAGTTGGTGGCCAGCTTTGAATCTGTTCATTTTACTCATTCTGTTTGACTATACCTTGGATGCCTCCCCTAACACCTTTGTGCTGTTACCTTTGGCAACACATGCTGTGGTCTCAATGGAGAACAAGATCAGGCTTAGCTGGGATTGATTTTTCCAGAAAACGATGTTGACTGGTGCTAATTACATTACTGCCTCTTCAATATTTATCAGTTAAATTATCTACCAGTGCTCTGAGTATTATGTCCAGGCCAAGGGAGCAGTGACCAAGCTTGCCCAATTTTATTTTTTTAAGTGCTGGTTTAATAACCACACTCATCAGGCACTTGGGGATTTCACTGGCAGTCCACAACTTATTAAAACAGAAAACAATACAAAGGGGGAAGGAAACTGAAAAGTGAGGCCTCATGAAAGCCTCTTTCTTTGCAGCAGACTGAACTTGACCCATGTTCTTGTGGGGCTGAACCAGCCCACAGCCCCTCTGGGAGGCAAGCTGAAAGCAGTGCAGGATTTCGAGACTCATAGAGGACAAGCTTTGTGACAAGCCCAGCACACACCTGCAGGTCTAATGCTCCTGGGAGTGCCATGATGACAACAATGTTGCCTTGTACAGGAGGTCCTGAGCTGTGCTCTTCACCTTCTATCAGACACAGACAGTGCTGCTTTTGAAGCTCCATTTTGTACCAAACAGTTTTAAATCTCTTTTGTCAGGAGAAAAAATTTATGTCTGAAAGCAGAGGAAACCTTGACAACCTGGCATTCGCTGAATGCGAACTTTCTTCCTCTGCTTCCTTTTTTTATCCCCTCTCTTCAATGCTGCCGGAAGAAACGGGTCCTTTGTGCCATGCAGGTTACAAAGAGCAGTTGTTCTTATTCAGCAGAACCAAAAATAAAAATGTGTGACTGCAGTCCTCCTGAGACACAGCACAAAGATGGACAGTGTTAACCTCTTCTTTCCAGGGGATGGTAATGTCCTGCCAGCACATCTACNAAAGATGGACAGTGTTAACCTCTTCTTTGCCAGGGGATGGTAGCACATCTATGCTGCCAGCACATCTAAGCTGTGATAAACAGTAACAGCTATACCTGAAGCCACAGTGAGTTCAGTTCAGCTTTTGACTGAGAGGGTACAGCACAGTGAAACCCACTGATGCCTTTACAAAACAGGGCAGAGTGGGGGTATGCCACCACCAAGGAAAGGGGTGGGAAGCAGTTTTGCAGCTGGGGAGTGAGAAGACCACAACTTCCCCACACTGTTCCCCAAACTGGGAATTCCCACAGCAGTGCCCACCACAGCAGCCTGCCTGCAACCCAGGCCTTGCTGCCTGCCAAGAACAGGGTGGAGATAAGACTGTGGGGTTGGATACACTACTCTGGCTTCTCCCTGCCCACTCTACTTGCATTTTTCTCTTGTGCTGGATGCTCATCCAATATATGCCAATAAAAGGCCACAGTGCACAGGTCTCCTTCCTTGCTGAGGCACCACCCTTCTGGAGGGACCTTTCCACCTCCAGTGCTGTTATCTTCTCATGCTTTGCTCAGCCCAGGTTCAAAAGCACATGAGAAAAGCTGATCCCCTTTTCACCTATATCCAACCCACTAGCATTGGCTTCTGATGCTTTGCTGGCCTCTGGTTTACATCTTCTCACCTTGGGTTCCAGGTCCCTGACTGTGATAACAAGCTCCTCTTGTTTTCAGGTGTGTGATCAACTGTGAGGTTTCCAGGCTGTTTCTCGTGACTCCGTTTAATTGTCACTTCTCCTGTGTACATGATGTCCTCATTAGCCCTACATGCTCCTGGGAGCATCCTTATAGGCACTCTTTTCTAGCCATCTCTGATGCATTGCACAGGATAACTGTGCACTGATGCTCTGCCAGCTTCCATGGGCCCTTGGTACAGAGCTGGTAATCCCCCACTCACAGGCCCTGGTGTACGTGAGAAATGAGGGAGGCTCTTAGAGATGTATTCGCCTGGAGATCTTCACCTCTTTCCCTGGTGGTATCACACCTGTGGATGCTACAGAATCACAGCATGGTTTGGATTGGAAGAGACCTTAAAGATCATCTCATTCTAACCTCCTCTAGTGGACACCTTCCACTAGACCAGGTTACTCAGAGCCCCATCCAGCCTGGCCTTGAATACTGCTGGGGATGGGGCATCCACAGCTTCTCTGGGCAGCCTGTTCCAGTGCCTCACCACCCTCACCACAAAGAACTTGGTCATCCCAAGAGGCACAGCGAGGTCTGGCTGCTGCTGTCCTCCTCACCTTCATGCTTAATTTCCAAGGCCTGATAAAATGGTCTCTGTGCATGTTTTGTCCCAGCAAGGATTTAGGTCCCATAAAGCTCCTAAGAACTCCAGGTCCACAGTGGAGCCTGCTAACCCCAAAAATCAATGCCTGCCAGTGGTATGGTGCTTTTCCTGAGGGGTAGCAGGCAGCACAGCATGGTGACCCAATGAGCACAGCAGGCCTGGCTGGTATCCTGAAGGGAATAACAGAGTCACAGAATATGCTGAGTTGGAAAAGACCCACAAGGATCATCGAATCCAACTCCTGGCCCTGCACAGGACATCCCCTGGAGTCACACCATGTGCCTGAGAGCTTTGTCCAAACGCTTCTTGTGCTCTGCCAGGCTTGGTGCTGTGACCACTTCCCTGGGGAGCCTATTCCAGTGCGCAACCACCCTCTGGGTGAAGAACCTTTTTCTAGTATCCAACCTAAACCTGCCCTGACACAACTTCAGGTTCCCCCGGGTACAGATGATACACTTATTATTTCTCCCCCGCTGTCGCTCGCCCCGTGTCCCGCCTCGCAAGATGGCTGTGGGCGCGGCCCGGGGGTGCTCGGGGCACTGCGGGGCAGTCCCGACACCCCGCGCCCGGCCGGGGGAGGCGGCTGCGATCCGCGGGCGCCCCGGCNGGCCCCGGCGGGAGCCGCCGCCGCCGCCCGGTAAGTGCGGGCACGGCCCTTCCCAAGCCCTCCGGAGGCGCCGCCGGGGGTCCCGACACCCCTCCTACCGCCGGGATGCGGCTCTTTTACCCCGGCCTGGCTCTTGCTGCACCGGCCCCGCCGCCGCTTACCCCGGCCCCTCATCTCGGGGGTGTGCCGGCCGCCCTTCCTGCGCCCCCAGGCCCTGGAGGGCCGTCTCCTCGCCCCGGGGGGCTGCGGGCTCCCCGTGTACCCACTCCCCTTCCCTCTCCCCGGAGCTGCGGGCTCCCCTTGCCCGCCGCCACTTCCCCTCCTCACCCTGGGTGTTTTACGTCTTCTCAGCCCCTCCCCTTGTCCCCGGGCTGGGTCCCTCTGCCTGCGTGGGGGGCCCGGAGCTGATCCCCCCCGCTTGCCGGGGTGCGGGGCTTGCCCTTGCCGGGCGCGGGGGCTGCAGCCGCGGCGCGCCTTCCTCTCCCCTGCCCGCGCCAGGGAAATTGCGGGTGACACGTGTGCGGCTCCACCGAGCCCTTTAGTGCCCCGGAGCTGCAGCTTTTTATATGGAAAGCGATTTCCGAGTGTCTCCGGGCTTCTGATTTCTGGAGCGATTCGTAGGATTCCCTGACCGCCCCGGTCGCAGAGCAGGTCCTGCATCTAAGCCCCTCTGAGCTCCTTCCAGACTCTCCTAAGCCAGATTCCTGCCTCTTTGAGGTAGGTCAAGGTTATTGTGCTCTTCATGCAGTGGACGGGGAAAGTGGAAATGTGGACCGACTGTGGGATTTCCTCAAGGTCACCCTGGGAATTGGACCCCAAGCATCCTCTCTCTTGCTGCACCCTCTGCAGCTGCTGGGTGAAGGGTGAAGTTGTGGAATTTTAGATTTTCTAGTGTTCCAGCCTCTTTCCTGCAAGGCTTTTCAGCTTTTAGTTTATATACCTTGCCAGATGTCAGGTCAGGATCCCAGCTATATTTATTTGGCCTGACGTCTTTTAGCTATTAGATGTTTACAGTTAAATAGTGGGTGTTTTTACCATAGTATGTTAATCTCTGAGAGTCTCACTGCTGTTAGGGTCTGACTTTGTGGTGCTGCTGCTGCTGTTGGGATGGTATCTGCAGTGATTTTGATCACTGCAAGTAACCATGGCTTTGCTTCTGAAGAACTCAATTCTTGGCAGTGCCAAGCAAAAGGCAACTGAACTAGAGTGGTACTGATAACGACGTATCGTGCCGGACTCATGGTGGTTGTCTTCTTGTCCTCTACTTGTGTTTTGCTTTGTAGGCAAGGCTGTTATAAACAAAGGAGTAGGCAAGGTTTAATAGGAGGAGTTCCTCTAACCTCTTCCTCAGAAAATAAACACCAGGATTTAATGAGGGTTTACCCATTTGAATGTCTTGCCGGTAGGATTTTTAACTGCGTGCTACTACTTGTAGTTGTTCATACAGGTGCAGTTTTTCTCCTGGTGCTGTGCCCTTGGGCTCATCTGTTCACTGAGTGCCTGTCATAGTAAGGAGCGTTATGTTTTGAGGGTGGTGGCGATCTGTGACACAGATGGATGGCTGAGATGGAAAAGGAATCAAATCTGTGTTGTAAACTGGAGCCTTGCTCTGCTCTGAAGGAAAGTCTGCAGTCCTGTTTGATGCCCAGCAATCTTGTTAATGTCTTACTAGGATGCCAGAGCCGTTGGCCATCTTCCTGCTGCCGTTTTAGGAAGGGGTAGCGTGTTGTATTAAGTTACTAAAAGGTAGAAATCACTGATAGCCTGTCAGAGCCGTTTGCTCCCCTTTTCCTGCCAAGATTTAAATTAGTGGGCAAGATGGGGGAAATACCTACGTGGCTGGCCAAGGTGACAGCAGCATGTCCATGTGGAAGCAGCCCCCTGCTTGCTTGTGCGTCATGTTTTGTCTTGTAGGTCTCTGGCAGTGCAAAGGTGTGATGGAGAGAAGGGATGGAGGCATGGTGACTGGTGGTTGGTGTGCCTTGAAACCTGGCAGCCATAGAATTTGGAGATGTGCTCTGATAAGGGAAATGTGGGGAAAGTCTTGCTTAGAAGCTGTAAGCATTTCTTGTGCCTATACAGCTGTTCTTGTGTAACTGTTGTCATCCTGAGAATTGTGAAAGAGTAGGAGGGTGAAATTTCCCAGATTAGGGCAGCTGTGTTTCCGGGTGAGTAAATGTTGTGCTGTGTTTAGCTAGAATAAAATCTGTGTGTAGAGCCAACATCCCTGACCAGGGGCCCAATTCTACAGATTCCTGTGAGAACAGCTTTTCCTTGAAGGTTAAAGCCCAATCTAGGGAACATCATTGTTGCAGGGTGTGTGATGATCATGCCATGCTGGGAAAATAGTTAAATATCTTCAGCACTTCTTGAGGAATACATCCAGTGTTGATAGCTGGGTGTGCAGCTGCAGCTTGAACAACAGTTTGTGCCCTGGATGGGGGAAATGTCAGGAGCCCCAGGAAAGGGGCTGTGACCTGGTCCTGACCCTTTGGACAGCAAAGGGCACAGGGATACAGCAGGAGCTGATGACTCAGCAAGAAGACCCCAGACTGTCTGGGTGCACAAACTGTAAAAGTATAAAAGCCCAGGAATGCTTTTGGTAGGGGTCCCTCCCCAGAGGCACCAGGTCAAGCTGGTTTTGTGTCACTGCACCACGATTAAATTACTTAGAGGATCCAGACACCTGAGACTGCTGTGGGAAACCCAGGGCTGAGCCAGTAAGGAAACCCTGTCTGACTGTGTGAGTGTGGGGTGTGCAGGGAGCCAAAAGGGCCACCCATGGGCTCACTGAAGCCATCTGCTGTGAAGGGACTTTGGTCCCAGCAGTGAAAGTCTTGGAATGGGGGGCGTGTGACTGACAGAGTGGCTCCTGGGTGGTCAGACAGGAAAGTTTCTTTAACACACTCTGGGTTTTATTTGAATAATCTGCAGCCAGTAGGCTGTAAGATGGGTGACTGATGAGTTGTTACTTCTTTGTCAGCAAGGAGCACCTGGGTGTGGAGTAAGGATGCAAGGTCTCCATCTCCGGTCCTCCAAAGGGTCAGGCCTTGTATTTGCTGCTGGGCTGGCACTTACTTGTTTTACAGATGCTGGAAAGGCTCTGGACTCTCACCCCACTGCAGAAATAAAATGCTCCTGGAGGGTAATTGCCAGATTCACAGTAGCTACTGGAAGGTGGGATGTCCTTGTGAAGTCCGAGGGATGAACGGCTTCTGCAGTGGGAAGAAAGGTTCAGCAGCATTGACCAAAACTGCAGAGAGACTCATGTCCCCTGGTGCTGACTAGCAGCAAGTCTGCCTTGTTCCACACGATGCTTGCTTTTTGTCACTTGATCCCTGGTCTCACTTCAGGCAGGGAACTGCAAATCTTTTGCACTGCCAGCTTTCCAGTGCCAGCAAGATGTCTTGCACAGGGTGTATCTCTTAATGGGCTGGGTTTATCTACCTAAAATCGTATTGTGCTGTCAGAATGACATAAAAGAGCTTGGAACTGGGCCCCAAGGGGAAGGGAAGAGTGTTGGAAAAAATGCAAAATATTTTTGTTCTGTTGTTAGGAGAGCCTAGGCTGAGGAGATGACGTGTAACCAAACCAGGTTTGGACTGGCTGGGACAAATGATCCTGAGTGCTGCAGTTCGTGTGTGTTATGATAGGATGCTAATGCCCTGTGAAGGGAGTTTCTACAGTTTCCTCTTTTCTAGGCTGTTTCAGAACAGAGAGGTATTTCTTCCAAAGCCTGCTTTCTTCCTGGCCTTCCTTTTTCACAGTGTTTTTTTTCCCCTGTTGTTTTGTTGTGGGTTTGTTTTTTTATTTTATTTTTGTCATTGTTGTGTTTTTGGATTTGTTTCTTTGTTTTTCCCTAGAATGAAATTTCTACACAGCTGATGGCCCATCAGTGGTGCCCCAGTGGCCCATCAGTGGTGTCCCAGAGCTGAGCACCTTCACCCTTTACTGGAGTAAGTTGATACAGCTCTGGCAGACAGTGGAGCAAATTTAGTTTGCACCAGCTGAGTTTGGGCATCATGTGGGTGCCCTTGAGCGACAGGAAGAGTCTGGTCCCACAGCCTGTTTAGCCTGTCACTTACAAGTTTGTTAACGTCCTGTTAGGATTATAGTTGGACATGTCTTTCTCCCAGCTGCCTCTGCTCTCCTGTTAAAATCTGCAATACTGTGTAGGACAAATGTCTGTACTGCTCCTTCTACAGCAACAGTGCAAGATGGGGAAGACTCTGCCTGTTCACAGCATTCTGCCTTCTGCTGCTGCAGGTACATAAGGACTGGTAATTATTCCTTTTGCATCCATGATGCATTCTCCTAAGTCCTTAACTGTGCTTTCAGGAAATGCAAAAGCCTGCTATAATGCCCATGTTTGTATATTCACGCTCTCTTAGAAGTGACCAAACATCTGCACTACTACAGGTTGGGAGATACGGATTTGTCAATTACTTATCATGGCAAATGAGCTAGAGATGCTGCCTGTTGTAGGCAGTGCATTTTTTTTATTTGTTGCTCTCGAACATGTTGAACACCTGCCTGTGTTCCATGGTGCATTCCTCATAAATGGCTGCATGGATTCCAGCCTTGCTGGAGATAGTTGTCTTGTCTGTCTACAGTGAGACAGCAGGGATGTGACTGCAAGTGCCTGTTCTCTGCCAGAGAGGTATCTGAGGTCTAAAAGGGCAGTGTGTTTCAGCTTCTCTGGCACCATGATGTAATGAAGCCATCCTCCTTCAGCAAGGCTGAGTCCTCTGGCTGTACCTGTTTGGTTTGGGGCCTTTCACTTGGCCATATCCAGCTAACAGTGGCAGCTTGCTAGAGCTAACACTGTGTTGCTGCAGCTAATCCTAACAGCAGATAAATATTTTTTTCCTGTCCTCTTCTGTTTGCCTTCTAGCACAGAGATAGCAGGAAGGAGGAGGTGGATTGAGCTGTCCAATGCCAAACTTGGATGTTGCTTTAACCTTGCAGTATTGTTTGCCTGGTAGTTTGAGTTATTGTGAAGATGAAGTAACAGGAGGTATAAAAGCTTTAGAGAACAAGGCAAAATCCCAGCCAAACCTAATGAAAAGACCTTGTCACTCTGGGTGGTTTGGATTTCTGTCTGGCAGTTTCCTCTTACACATCTGCAAATATAACAACTTTGAACATTTTCTGCCTTAGGTGGGCTGTCTACGTGGAGATTATTTGCTCAGGGAAGGGATAGGCACCTAGGCAGCAATGCTTGTTCTGTATCAGAAGGAATATGATGGGTTACTGTTTATTTAATGTATGGGGTCTCTGTTGATCATAATTTAGTACAGCCTGTGATGAGCTGCTTAGAGGAATGCAGTCTTATTCTATTTTGTTATACCTTTTCGTAACTGGTACTTGTTCGCATTTTGGTAGTCCTGTTGTGGGTGGGTGACTGCGTCCTGTCAAACCTTCCTGTGCCCTGCTCCTTTCTTTGGCACTGGTGCTGGTGTATGGCATATCAGGAGAGCTATCTGGATTTTTTTTCTTTCCTGTGTCTGAGGCATTTATCCAGAAGCCAGCAGGAGAGAGGCTGGTTTTGACCCAGCTAAGTTTCCCCAAATAGCATGAATCTGAGGAGCTGGAAATTACTAAGTCACATCAAAGACTGTGCCTGCCCCACCTGGAGTTTTGACTCTGTGTTTGGGGCTCATACTGTCAATTTAAAAGCTGTCCCAGCTATGAGGAGCTTTGTGGACCGGGTGGGGAGAGGGAAGGAGAAGGAAATATTACCCTCTTATATACGACAGCGATGCTTCTGCACTGGGTGAGTAACTGGCTTGGAGGAGATGTTTGGGAAGAGACTTCTGTGCTTTCCTTTTTTAATTAGAGCACAAAGATAGGGGACTTCCAGTAAATTATTTTAGTAGGAAAGAGGTGCTGTGCAAGTGAGCAATTCGTTTGGATCAAGCCAGAAAGAAGTCCAGAATCCTTCATTTCTGAATTCAGCTGCAGCTTTCAGTGAAGCCTTTTTGCTTTGACAAGGGCCTGCGCTGTGTGGTGAGAGCTCAGAGCTGGACGAGCGCTGGGTTGTGTGGATAAGTGCCTGGAATGAAGCTGTAGCATGTGGTGTGCTTAGTCTGGGCCAGACCATCTTCATTTCTGCTGCTGCATCTCTGTCCTTCTTCAAGGCCATGCGTGGACTGGGAGCATGTTTGGTGCCCTGTTCAGTGCTGTTCTCTTTGCTCTGTGATAGTTAGGGATTCATAAAAAAGAAGAAATTGTGTTTTAGGGACAGGCTGTATAAGGGGCTTACTGTGAGTTTGGGTCCTGCTTTCCCCTTTGCTACAGATTTAGAGCGTGATCTGGGGTAAGCAATAAGATGTCTGTCTCTGATCCTGTCCCTTACAATCCAGTGGGAACTGTAGCACTCCAGGGGTTCACCACTTAGACACAATGGCCAGGCAGCTGTTGCAGAAAGTATGATCTGATCTAGGAAATGGTCTCTTCTTCTAGATGTTACATCTCCCTTTTTGTGTTGGCTTTCTCAAGTACTAGCTTCCTTTTCTATGCCCTGGGCAAGCCGAGCTCTTCTCTGTAAGGCAGCAGGAACACTTGTTGTTTATGAAGGCTATTTTTTAAGTGTAGTAGTTTTTAAAAATGACATAAAACTCATTGTGTTGGCCAGACCCCTTTCTCCTGAACTATCCTGCTTGCTTTATTAGCAGCTAAATGTGTGCATGACCTGAGCAGCTGTTGTCTTTTTGATGCCCTTTTTTATTTTTTGCATGAACTTACAATGTAGAGTCACAGGTGCCTCACACTGGTTCTTCAAAAGTAATGGAGAGCTTGAAGGAAATAGCTTGGATACTGAAGTGATAAGCACTGCAGAAATGCCAGACACTATATAAACAACTAAACTCAGCCCCCGGCCCTTCCCAAAAGAGGGATGATTTGCAGAAATACTTCAACAGATGGTCTGAATTTGGCTTTGGAAAGCGGGGAAGAAATGCCAGGTCGCTGCTGAGCTGTGTGTGGGCGCGTGCCCGTGTGCGCCATGCAGCGTGTTCCCTGCCAGCACGCTCTGGGGAGGCTGAGCTGGCTGCTCCCACAGGCTCCTGCGCTCAGGAGGCATCTGCACACCGCTGACTCAGTCTCTGTGGCTCTGCCAGGGCCCCGTGCGGAGCAAGCTCCCCTTTTCCCTGTGGTGAGGTTCAGCTGTGCCCGCTCGTCAGGCTGGTCTGGTGGAGGTGAGCCGTGGGCAGTTTGCAGACACACGGAGTCAGCTGGTGGGAGAGAGGCTGCAGAGCTGCTGTGCAGCTTGCAAGAGCTTGCTTGGCACACGGCTGAGATTGTAGGAAGGCCGTAGGGTCATCTGACACTGGGTTGTCCCTTGTGTTGTTGCAGTGTCCTGGACCAGTGTCAGTGCAAATTGAGGTGGTGTGGAGCTGGAAACAAATGGACCCGCTGTGGTAAAGGGCATGTGCTGTTTGGACACACCTGTGCATACGTGTGAGCTGGCAAACTTGCTGGCAGCTTGAAAGGGCATGGGAAAGGGTTTACATGTCATGGTTGGGAAGGAATTCTGATGAACTCTGGCAGAGCTGGCTGCTGTGGCCAGCCTCCCCTCTTCCTCTCCCCGATGAGATTACTGCTCTTGCAGGGGAGGGGGAGAACGTGTTTCCCCCAGTGTGCTGCATCATTCTTGAGTGGGCTGTTCTCTGGGGCCGGCAGGTTCCCATGACAGTTGTCACAGCTGACTCCAGCTGGGTTATGGATTGGAGCCCAGAAGTCCTTGTCCAGGGACCTCTGGAGCAGAACAGTATGTCTAGTTCCTGCATTGCCAAACAGTTGCCAGTCTTCCAAGGCAATGTGCCTGTTCCACTGCTCGCTGGCATAACAATTCCTTGTGTCTACTGCTGCCTGCTGTTGCTGTCATGTACTCTTTGTGAGACAGATTTGGTAATTAGAGCAGAGTTGTGAAGTGCCCTTCAGGAGTGTTTTTTGTTTGGAAACTTTTTGAAAACAGGTCTAGTTCTTAAGCAATGGAAGATGAATTGCTTCCCTGAGGATGTGTCTGGTAAATTCTTGTGGATACATCTGTCAGATAGCAGCATTGCCCTGCGCATATGGAGTGGCCAGGTGAGACATCTGATGTTCAGAGAATGACTTTCCAAGTTTGATATACTTTACTTTTTCTTCTTTTTCCTTTCTTGTGTTACTCATCTCCCTGCGCTCTGTTTAGGTGAGCAGGACTGGATGTGTTTTCATTTGCCTGTAGCCTCCGAAATACATTGTCTTCCTGCTGGGACCTCCTTGCCTACCTCGCAGCCTGCTGATTCACAGCACTCTGGGTGAGCAGGGAGCTGGTGAATGGATTATGCCACAGACTCCTCAGCCATCAGGCGGTGGTTGTAGTCCCCTTGACAATTCCTCTGCTTGTCACAGAGTGTGTATGAGTTTCCCTGGAGGAGCTGCTTACCTCTTCAGAAGCAGTATGACCCATGTGGGGCTGCTGATGTGCGTTTAGCGAGGAGCCATTTTGCTGTGATCTGAACAGTTCTGGCGTAAGCAAAACAGCTGAGGTGGGAGGCGAGAAGGGCTGTTGGCAATGCAGGAGTGGAGCAGTTGTGTTCACATACCCCCACAGCAAAGGGACTGGCAGCAGCAGTGTCCTGTGGCTGAGAGGCAAGGAATATTGACTAACGTGATATTTAAGTGGCATTTCTTCTAGTGCACTGGGAGCATTAGTGAAATTCTGCAAATTCTGCCTTTGGCGCTGAGAAGTAATGAGATAAGCTTTGTTCTTCAGAGAAGTCTCTACCTGCTGTTGCAAAGTGTTTGGAAGGCTGGGAAATGTCCTTTTATTATCCTGTCAATTCTTTGTGTCTGGTGTCTTATATAAAAAACCTTGGCTCTAGTAGGCAGTTGAGCTTGCAGCCTTTATACCAGTATGGGCATGCTTACATGGTGGCTCCTGCTTGATGCTTCTCTGTCACCTTGCCTTAGGTGGAGCCTAGCTCCTGACTCAAAGGGTCATGCAGGAAGGATCCATCCTTTCATGCCCTGAGGTCCTGTTTCATTAGCGTGCAGTATTTTAGCATTGGTTCCCGTGCTGGTGGCTGATGCTCTCGGTGCACTGTGGCTTTGCCACAGGGACAGGATGACGCGTTTGTGGGATGCTTTGCAGTTCCAGCCAGGCTCAACAGTCCCTCTTTGGGACTCTTGAGTGACAGCTATCAGTTGACATACAGACCCACAGGGCTCTGGGTTACTAGGCCTTTTAAATAATTTTGTTAAAGGCCCAGAAGCTCTTATCTCCCTGACTTCCATGGAGAGATTCTTGTTCTCTTTTATTGTTGTATATTGGTTTACTTTATCAGTGCACTCAGCAGGCTGCTGCAGGCCGCTGCCAAGAGGAACAGCCCTGCTTCCACTCTTGCCTCTCTCTGCTTATGTCAACACAAGCATTTGTGTGTTCACAGCTACACATGACTTGGGAATAGACCTGGTCCAAAGTGAGTTCTTTGAGTTGCTGGGGAAAGGAAAAGCAGTAGTCTGAAGTTATGCTGGACAAGTGGTTGAGTAACTACCGTCTCTACTGGGAAAGTAAATCATTTGGCATTGTCCAGGGGCTAAAAATCCCTGGTACTGTTCCCTCCATGAAAATCTTTGCAACTTCTCCACCAACACACCATCAAGACTGCATTGAGCCCATACCAGTGTCTCCTTGTGCAGAAAAAATTGTGTTGTGCTACCCTTCTACAGTGCTGGCTCTCACCTGGTGCCTGGTTCTAGATTCTCTCTTTGATGCAGAGAGACAGCATCATGTCTTTATAACACTTAAAATTCACATAGCATAGTAGCCAGAGAAAGGTGGTGGCTTTTCACATCTGGTAGGGATGGCCCTGTGTACTGCCAGATGCATGCAGTATAGGAAGGAGTGGGAAGAGAGGGGAAAAAAAAACCCCAACACCCTTGCTTTGCTCCCCTAGTGCTTACAGGAAAAGCATATCCTTCAGAAAGTACTTGAGAACGTGTGTCCTTGGAGGTGCCAAGAAATATGACCGACTTCCTCTCCTCTTCCTTTCCTTCCCTTGCATGCGAGGAAGTGGTGACAGTTCCTAGCAGACACCTCAGTGTGAACTCAGCTGATGCTGAGCCTTCTTCTCCAGGGGTGACAGAGGTTAGGGATCTGCTTACCCTTGGGCTGGAGAGATGGGAGGCTCCTCTCTGAGCAAATCTGAACCTTGCTGGAATTGTGTGTCTCTTTCCTGCTGTCCTGTTGCTACTCCCTGCTGCAGCCTGTTCTGTTTCTGAAGGCTCTCTTGCCATTTTGACATGGGAAGTGCAACTGTCCCTTCTGCCTGCCTCCCGTTACCAAGATAGGTTTAGGGAGTGTGTTGGGATTGCCTAACTTGGTTAAGGTCCCACTGCAGGCTCTGCATGCTGCCTGTCTGGCTGATGAGCTTTCACGGCTGACTTTAGGGTTGGGGAGGAGATGGGGCTGTATGAGGAGCATCGCATGGCTGGATGATGGGTGACTTGGTGCTGCTCCAGGGCTTGAGGCTGCTGGTGCCATGTGGTACTGTGGGAAGGGGGCTGCCAGCAGGGTTCCAGGCTCACCGTAGGGTGTCCCAAAGCAGCAGGGTGTCATCCCAAGGCTTGCAATGTGCTCTGGGCCACAGAGGTAGGAAGAGACAAGCTGGCTGGCCCTTCAGAGAGAGAATCCTATGTCTATCCTTGCACCAAGGGCTGGGTGAATGAGCAGGGATTTCGCACATTAACCAGGCAGCAGCTGGGCTGAGTGAGCTGTAGGGTGCCAGCCGCAGCGTTCCTGTGCTTCTCCAAAAGCTGTGTCAAGGCAAGTACTTTCCGCTCTCTCGCAGCTATTATGAAAAAGCCTGGGTTTGCTGCACCCTTCTCTCCCTTTGCCCTCAGGGCATGCTGGGCTTGTTTGAATTAATGTAATTAGCACATGCCTTATTAGCTCACTAAGGCACAAAGAACTCATGTATATTTGTAGCCAGGTTAAGCAGCCCCTATTAATTTAATAACCGTGTCCTCCTCAGTGCATGGCAACAGTTAATCACTGGTGGTGAGTCAGGACCAGCCAGTATGGAGGAAATTCGGGCGAGATGTGTATGTGTGCGGTTCTCTTTTATTGTGTTGTATTTTTATTAATGAGCAGAGCTGTGAAGGGAATTAGCAGCAAGCGCAGTAGATGGAAGGGAACTTTCAGTGCAGGTTTACTAAACAACCAGCTCTGGATATTTCCTATGCTCTACGCTGTGGGTAGAAAAGGATCTGTAGAATGAATCAGCAAAATATGACACAGACTGGGAGGCGGAAATTTACAGAAATAAACTTTAGCAACCCACGCTTGAACTCTGCTCCAAGCAGGTTATATGGTAGGTACTGATAGTAATTTTGCTTCGTTGTGTACCCTATTTCCTCTTGGTGATTTTGAGGCAGAGGAAGTGGCTAGTGTATTCTGGTACTGCTCGTATTTGAGACTGCAAAAGAGCAAGGTTCTTGTAAAAGGACGACAATAGTTGCAAGTAATTTCATTTGCTGCACCACTGTGATCCTTGGTTCTTTTTACTGTTCTGGGTCTTGCCATGCACAGCACTTAGCTAGATCCCATGGAATGCTGCCAGGATGTTTGCCACCAGGTCTTTGGGGGGTTTGTTTTGGTTTTGTTGTTTGCAGGGTTTTTTTGCTTCCTTTTTTCACAGAAGCTGCAGGTTATGGTTTGTGCTCCACCACTCTGGAATGATGCAGCCTGTGAGTCCGGGATAGTGACATGTATCTCTGTTCCAGTAGTTCTGCATGTGGGATAGTAAAGTCCTGCACTGATTCTAAAACTAGTGAGTTAGGCATTTTGGGGGCTTTTTTCAGCCAAGACCACTATGCATGCACAGGAGACTTCCTGCATTTCTTCTCTTCTTCCCTCTTCTTCAATAATCACAGGTCGTGCTCTCGGTGGTGAGCATCAGCTGGGAGGAGGAGCAGGAAGAAGGGTACTGGAAAGCTGTTGATGTGCTTGCACTGTTTTGGTCAGGCTTTCTACAAGTGCATCTCTACAGGGTGAGATGCAGGTGTCCTGCCTGCTCCTACTCCCTCTTTTTATTTTACCTATTTGCTGTTTCTGCCTAGTAAGCTTGGGCTTGCAAGGCTTGGACTTCGCCATCACGAGCATGTGCAGGAGCATCATGGAGAAGATGAAGTTGTTACAGTCAAAGGGACAACGAAACCCCCATGAAACGGGACCAAAGTGTGTGTGTACTTGTAATAATGTGCCCCCTTGCTGCATCTGGCAGGGGACCAAGTCCCCAGGCTCCAGCAGAGATAGTGAGTTCTTCTGGCTTGCATCTCTGCTGAGAACCTGGACCCCATGGGAGGCGCAGAAGGAAAACAAGTCTGAGATCTCCATGGAGTGGCCAGGGATGCACACAAGTCTTGCTGCAGCAGATTGAAGCAGATAAATTTAATTTCTACTTTCTTAGAGCCTGCTCTCAGGAGAGCTCAGTGTTTTAATGAAGGCTCTGTGAGTGGTGTGTGGGGTGAGGAAATGTGTTGGGTTAAGATCTGCAGGGGTGCCCATGTGCAGTTCCTAACAGGTGTATTGCAAGGGGGAGAAAAAACCAAAGTAAGTTTGGGGGAAGATAAATACCTGCTGGGGTACCTCAGATGCTGCCCAGAGATGGTGATTTCCTTCCCCTTGTCCTTTTTCCTTTCTTGCAGGAGCAGGAAAGGATACTGCTTGGCTCATGCTGGCTCAAAGCTGTAGAATGCTTGGTACACACCAAGACAGGAGGCTTTTTCCAGGACAGCTTTTTTAGCCAGTGTTGTGGCTTTGTCTGGGATAAAGTTAATCTTCTTCCTAGTAGCTGGTACAGTGCTGTGTTTTGAATTTAGTGTGAGAACAATGTTGATAACACACTGATATCTTAGTTGCTGCTAAGTATTGCTCACTCTAAATCAAGGACTTTGCAGTTTCCCATGCTCTGCCAGCGAGGAGGTGCATGAGAAGCTGTGAGGGAGCGTGGCCATGACGTAGGCACCAGCATGGAAACATGGTGGGATGACTGCCAAGACTGGAGTGCTGCAATGGATGACTATATGCTCTTCAGAAGGGACAGTCAAGGAAGGAGAGGCAGTGTCTGTCTATTAGGAAGTGTTTTGACTGTTGAGAGCTCAAGCGTAGTGATGATAAGGTTGAGTGCCTGTGGGTGAGAATCAGGGGGAAGGCTAACAAGGCAGACACCTGGGGGGAGTATGTTACAGACCACCCAACCAGGATGAAGAGACAGATGAATTGTTCTATAAGCAACTGCTTCATGATTGCCAGCCCTTGTTCTTGTTGGAGACTTGCTGGATGTCTGCTGGAAGCTTGACACAGCAGAGAGAAGGCAGTCTAGGAGATTCCTGGGCCGTGTGGAAGGTAAGTTCTGATGCAGCTGGTCAGAGAGCCTAGCAGGGGTGCTGCCCCCCAGACCTGCTGTTTGCTAACAGAGAAGGGCTGGTGAGAGATGTGGTGGTTGGAGGCAGTCTGGGGCACAGTGACCATGAAATTACAGAGTTTTCAGTTCTTGATGCAGTAAGGAAGGAGGTCAGCAAAGGGGGTCCAGGAAGGCTGAACATACATTAAGAAGGAAATTTTAGAGATGCAATGTGCCAAAAGATGAGCCAGTGGGAAAGAAGACCGGCCTAGTAGAACAGGGAGCTTTTGCAGGAACCAAAGTGGGCAAAAAAAGGGTTTGCGACATTTGAAAGAAGGGGCAGGTGACTCAGGAAGAGTACAAGGACATTGTTAGGTCATGTAGAGAGAAAATTAGAAAGGAAAAAGCTCAGCTAGAGCTCAATCTGGCCAGTGCTGTGAAAGGTAATAAAAAGTGTTTTCGTAAATATGCTAACAACAAAAAAGAAGGCTGAAAGGAATCCCCATCCTTTATTGGATGCAGAGGAAACAGCAACAAAGGCTGAGGAAAAGACTGAGATGCTTAATGCCTTCTATATCTCAGTCTTTACCAGTAAAACTGAATATCCTTCGGGCAGCTGGCCCCCTGAGCTGGTAGACAGGGACAGAGAGAGCAGGAAAGATCCCCAGCAATCCAGGATAGCAGAAAAGATCCCAGCAATCCAGGAGGAAGTAGTCAGTGGCAAGGGCGCTGATGGAGCTGGCAGAGCAGCTCACCAAGCCACTCTCCGTGCTAGCCCCAGGGCAGGGCTGTGAGGAGTCCACTGTGGGCACAACAGTGACCTGAGCTGTCAGTCCTTCCCCTCTGCAGCCTCTGGTCTGGCCACAGTGAACCAGCACCATCCCTGGACTTTAAGGCATCCAAGAGGAACAGCTCTGTGGTTGGTTGAGTGTTGCTCTGGTGAGGTACTGCTGCAATTTGGCCTGAAAAGATGCTTATTCCTCCCAGCAGGGTCACTGGCACCCCTTTCTTTCAGCGAAGAAAGCTGAGAGCCAAGAGCCCTGGTTTCATTGCTGGTGGGGAATGAATGGTGCCTTTCAGGCTGCAGGACCTCAGCTCAGTGCTGTACCTTATTCCTACTGAGTGAGATAGAATCCAACCCTTAACTTTCCCTTGGGCTTCTTGGTTGGTTGTTTTTAATTACCGCTTTGTACATGGTGATTATTTTTTAAACTGGGAGGGGGGAACTCTTTTCTACTCAGCCTCTTGGCAGAGCGCCCAAGAGAAGGATTTGCACTGTTTAGTTTCTCCATGGTGTGTCCTTCCAGTTCAAAGGGTTGGTCTGTCTTTTATTGTCAGCTGGCTCTGCCTTTTTGTTGACCACCACTGATTATTGAAAAGGAGTGCTGTATGTAAGTTCTTAATTGTTCTCCTTGCTCTCCCATCTGCCAGACTCCCAAAAGCTCAGCAAAGTTGTCTTCTCTCTCCAGCCAATGCTGCATGTCTCTGAAGCTGTAATTTCATAAAACCTTGTACAGAGAACAGATCCAGAGGAAGGTGGATTTAAAAATATTTAGAATTTCATCAGTTCAACATGTGACTACATGATTTCTCAGGTGGCGCTTGGAAAGGACCATTACTGGCAATAAGCACCCACTTATGTTTGTCCACTAACATCCAAGGTGCACTTGCTTGTATACCAGCATGATCATGTGCAGGACATTTTACTGTCTGTCAGTTAGCTTGTGCTTCTACTGCTGGCTCTGCAGCTGCAGAATAACCTAGCCCATTATAATCCTAATTTAAATAACCATTTTATGTAGAAGTTGCCACACACACATATATATGTGTCTATATATATATGTATAGTTCATTGTATTTGCATATGGATTCCCTGTTCTGTAGCTACTTCTTACAGATCCTTTTGAATTAGTGGAGGGACTTCCAGGTTTCTACAGACCAAACACTGGAATCCACCACTGTTTTCAAGCAAGTGCTGGGCCTGAATTTTTGCTATGGCCATGCCCTGGCCTCGTATGACCACATCACTGAAGATTTTATGATGAGATGCACGGAAAGGGTTTTCAGCCCTCTGGCACCTACTCCAAGACAGTTTGCTCTGAGCATGAGTAGTTGTCCTAAATTCAGAGGCTTGTTACTTGTGTTGTAAGTGTTCAGAGGAGTGACCGGGCAGCAGGGCAGCATGCTTGATGTGGCATTTGTGCAGAGCAGAAGAGCCAGGTCTTTTGAGACTTGACCCAATTGCCTTTTTGAGAACTTTGAGAGGAGGCAGGTTGAGATGGGAAGAGCACCAGCAGCTCCCATGAGTTTCCTTTGCTCCCCTCAGTGTTGCCAGGGATGCTGTGAGCACTTTTAGACCTGTTGTCTCTCTCCTGTGAGGGAGACTGCCTGAAGAGTGTTTTAATGTGTTGTCCTTCAGTGGAGCAGTGTGTTCTCAATAAGATGACTGCAAGCTCATTTGTCCTGCTGAAACCTTCCCTCCAGTTCCTCCAGCTTAGCATCTCCAATGTCTTTGATATCAAGACTTCCCATGTGAGCCCTGTGTGAGTCACTTCTCCTAAGGGCTGTCCTTACTCATGTCACCTTGCAGCTCAGCTGCTGAATCTCCAGGACAGGGACTTTCCTTGACTGAAGGTCAGAGCAGCCCCTAAAATGACAGATCCCAGGTAGGCACTGGGGCCTTTTGGTGTGCTGCAGTACTGATACCCATGCCCAGCTTCAAGGTGAGCGTTAGCTTTCTGTCTCTTGATCCAGGGCAGTTACCCACAACATGCAAAGTCAGTGGGTATAACTGGTGTTTGTTCCAGACCAGCACGGGCCTGTTGTCCAAGTCTTTCTGTCTTGGCAGATGGCTTGGCATCTCAATGATAAAGGGATCATGCTAATGCAAGAAGAGGCCTCCATGGGACTCCTTTTGTTAAGCAATAGGGCAAATGGCTTCTGCTCTAATCTAAGTAAATTGCTGAGTTTCTGGCCTGCAGAAGCTCTCCAGGTCAAGAAGGCATTTCTCTTGCTGCTCACCGTGCCTTTTGGAGGCCTTGCTCCAAGCCTTAGCACTCACAGAGGTAACAGCAGGTGCTTGTTGTCTTCTTGTCTTTACTTACTGCAAAAGATTTCTCAGCAAAGCAGGCAAAGTTGCATGATGCTGTACTGGGAGTGGGGGCCAGCCTATGCTTCCAGCAGGATGGAAAGCCCAAAGGGGAGGGAGTAGGAAAACTGGGTGTGTTCCTCCTACTCTTACTGCCTGGAGGCAGGAAGTTCCCCACCTGCTTCCCTGCTGTTTTGTCCCCTTGCTTTCCAGGGTACTTGCTGCTCCACTCACTTTGATCCTTGCTATGGAGTCAGCAGCTATGCTGGCTTTTCCTGGTGTGGCTGAGACCAGGCAGACAGAGGGGCAGTTGCCAGGAGCAGTCAAGGCTCTGCCTGATGTCTTTGGTAACTCCTTTGCTTTGCAAGGAGGTGACCCTGGTGACTGAGGGCAGCAGGCAAATCTTGACTACTGTTGTGTGAATCTCCTGTAGTCTCAAGTAAATCCTGGTGGAGAGGATAGTTGCAACAGTGTGCATGCAGTATCAGAATGTAGGATATTGCTGTAGTCCCAGGGGCTTGCGGGATTATCCCGTGACACTTCCAACATGGTCCTGTTGTAAATCCTCTTCTGTTGCAACATTACAGGTGACTGCACAGTTTTGGATGTGGTGAGTAAGTATGTCTGCAAAGATGTTGGACTGTCTTTGTTTGAGGCTTGTTTTTTTCCTAAGCTGGAATGTTGTCATAGACACAGGGTGTTCTTCAGGGTGCCAGCTGTGGTTCTAAATCCTTCCTGTAGGTGAAGGGCAAGTCAGTGATGGAGCTGGAATGCTCCATGGAATTGAGAATTTTGCCCTCTTTGGGCATTCAGGTAAATCTATACTGCCACCACCTGCAGTTGCAAAGCCAAACACCTCTACAGCACGCCCTCAGCCAGGGAACTTGCCTGTTCCTTTGTGGCATGCAGGAGATGTTTCGAGGCATTGTCTCATCATGAGGTCTCTCAGCATGAAGTTAAGGCTCCCCAGTGTGCAGGGAGAGTGGAGGCTGGATATGGGGACAGAGTTTGCCTGCAGTTTTGCAAGGGTGCCAGCCTGACTTTTCTCACGGTGGTAGCAGGGGCCAGGGGGTGGCACCCATCCCGACCAGCCTGAGGGAAGCTGCACGAGACAGAGGTCAGTTGTGGAGGATGGCAAGGGACTGCTGGAGCTGAGAGTCCTTGCAGGGGCTGTTAGGGAGGAGTGCCCTGCCTGCAGAGGCTCTGCATCCCGTGCCTTGCCAGCTGAGTGGGCGCTGTGCCACTGAACCTGTTGCCAGAGGGTGTGAGCAGCCAATGGTGCAGGCAGCTGGCATGGCACCTCCCCGCTGGTACTTTGGCCTTTTATCACCTGAGGCAAGGAGGAAGACTGCCTTTGGCTTGGTGCTTTCACAGCCAAGCCTTACGGGTACAGCTGGCTGCTGACCACGAGGCAGGTGAGTTTGTGTGTGCAGCGCCAGGGCTTCTGTCTGGTGGCAGAATGGTGTGAAGGGGCCGTGCTGTCCCCGTGCAGCTGGAGAGGTGACACTCTGTGACGTTGGGGAGCTTTCACCAGCGTGTTTGAGAGCTGCTTTGTGTTCTTGAGGACTAATGCCTTGCCAGGTCCCGCAAGGAAATTCATGGCAGTCCCTCCTTTCAAGGGCCTAAAGCAAGCAGGCAGCAGATTAAACTGCCACCTGTTTTCTCCAAACCCTGTGTCCCAAAATGTCCTGAGCAGGCAAGAGCCAAGTTGACCAGCTCCCCCGGTGACATTACATGGTATCAACTCCCTTGTGCACTTTGTGCCTGTCATGCATCTAGAAAGCAGCTTCTCTCAGGAAATATTTGCAGTTTTATTTTGCACTCCTTAAAACTTACTGTGATGACAGCTTTGCTCCAGTCATTAACAAAATTTGGCAGTGTCCACACCTTCAGATGCATTTGTGCTGTGAAGGAAAGTGTGCTGGTCCCAGAGGGTTTCTCTTCTCCCAGCAGGTACTCGTTGCTGATTGCTTCCCCCTGCTATCCCTGACTGTGAAGGGTTGCATGGCTGTGTCTTCTTGACACAGTGGATGCTGGCACAGCTTTGCTTCCTCTGCTCACCTTCTGAGCCCTGCTTCTTGACATGAGCTTCTCTCACTGGGGCTTTGAGTTTGTCTGCTCTCAAGACAAATAGAAATATGTGGAAGGGAGTCCTGATTTCACCTTCTGCTGTTTATTCTTAAGTCAAGGTTGTTGTTTGGAAGTTGGCTTTCAGTGACAGCTCCAGCATGTGCTGGCCTCCAGTTCCGTCTCATTCGTGTCTGACTGCCTGGCACAAACATTTGTGCTGGCATGAAATCAGGGATGGGGACACGTTTGGGTGTAGGGAAAAGGCAGATTTGCTTGCTTCGGCCACAGCACCAGCTGACATTTGCTAAAGGTTTTCTGTCAAACCTGCAGCCTGTGTTTGCTCAGATAAATCAGCATGTGCAGCAGTCTGAGCCTGAGAGGACGTGCTCAGCTGCACTGGGACTGCTGGGGAGGGGATCGGGAAATGGGAGTGCTGGCAGAGGGCAGAAGTGAAGAGCTGGCCTCTGGGAGGGGTCAGGGGTGCTGCTGGCAGGACTGGGGGAGCTGGCAGGACTGGGAGCCCACCGCTGGCTTGGAGGATGCCAGCTGTGGCTCTGGCAGCCTGGCAAGTGAAGAGCAGGAGAAGGAGGGTGCTGTACTCAGCTCAGACAGGGGTTAGAGCAGTGGCATCTGGGGGTGGAGGTGGCAACCCCCATCAATAGAGCCAGTGTGGTGGCAATAAATGCAGTGAGCAATGTCAGAGAGATGTGGGTAAGTTTAACCCGTTTCTTCTCCTGTGATGTCCTGGCTTGTGGAAATGTTAGGTGCCTGTATGTCCAATCCAAGCTTGCTGGTATCACACATTAATGAGACATGATGAAGTCTGTGTGCTCCCCTCCATGCCTCATGCTGGGCTGTGATTCTCTAGTAAGCACTTTTCCTTCAGGTGATAAGGCAAAAACTGAAGGTTGAAAGTTCAGCCCCATGCCTCATGGGGTCAGGAGAGCAGATAAAAAGGTTGGCCTTCCTGGAGAAAGCCTCACTGTCCCATTTGTGTGGGAGATGTGTGGCAAGGCACAGGAGAAAAATAGCACCACTTCACCGGTGGCTTAGGCTGTGAGGCTCAGATACATCTGGGATTGCCTTGTGGTACTTCTAGTGTGGCTGTCCTGTCACTGTCTGGAGCTGACTTTTGAGAGGTGAGAAAAGGGAAAGGCAGGACTGAGGAGGCTCCTGGGCCATTTATGTGTCAGCATGAGCTTTGGGCCATTTGCACCGCTTTGGTGTGCATGTGGCTCTGAAACTAATTTGCCTGATCATTTTAATAAATGTAAAAGGGATGTCCTGGTGTGCAAGTAATGGGGCATTAATCCATGCCTAGCTGTGTTAACAGCACTCAAGGAAGGAAATACTCCCATGCTGTTCTCACTCTCTTAATTATGGGATGTTCAGTTTAGGATCCCCTTCCATGAAGGCCGCTCAGCCTCTTTGGCTTTCAGGTGGCTCTCTGATGACTCTTATTCCACCTGCTACCAGTTTTCCTCCCAGTTCTTCAGCTCCTTTTACCATGCAGGTTCCCAGTTCCAGCAGTGCCATTGTCCTGATGTTTAACCCTACAAAGACTTCTGAGTCATCGGCACCTTTTTGGTGCTGCTGGCTGGTCTGCTGCCCCAATGCAGGTCCTGATGGCAGATTTCCTAGGAAGATGCAAACCCTGCTCCCTGACACTTCTCCCACAGGAAGCCTTGGAGCTACACCCTGCTTGGCTGCAGATGCTTGCCTGTTTTTATGTGCAGATTTTGGCTCCTGAGAGCACTGTGTTCCTGGGAGGATATACTTAGGTATATCTTTCATTTCTAGGTTAAATGTATAATGTTGTTCTGGATTTGTTTTTTGAATGTCCTATAAAATTTCCGACATTCTCTTCCCAGCCGATTTTTCCCCCTCTTAGACTGCAGAATGGTAGCAGCTATTTTCCTGCCCTGGAAGTGACTGGGGTCTGGCTCAGCTCAGAAACTCCCTGAGCAGGCCACTGGAGGCTTCATCATTCACCCTCTTTTAAGGGACTCAGGGGGTTCTGTAGATTACAGCAAAGTGGTCAGATAGAGCTTGGGGTGACTTAAGGTTTGTTTTGCAAATGATCATTCGTTGGAGCTCTGTTTAAACAAACAGAGCTCAAATAAGCTTTCCACTTCATTGCATTAAAATCCCTTAATTCATTAAAATCCCCTGGCCACAGACATTCAGGCCTCTGCTGTGCCAGGTGCTGTTTAAACAGTTATCAAGTGCTGGTGTCTGCTGTAAAATGATCACATTGTTCGCTTCCCGTCGCTCGTCCGTGAGTTGAGTGGCTTTTGTTAGGGGAGATGATACTAGTCCTGGTATTTGCTGGCTGTACAGCCAGAACCTGTAACTTTGCCCAGTTTTAAACCTAGGAAGGTTGTTTTTACCCTGTCTTGCTGTGCAGCTGCAGCAGGAGCATCTGTTCCCTGGTGGGAAGCAGTAGCAGTTTTGCAGCCTGATCAGACAGCTACGAAGTACTCTGTAGTTACTGGGCAGATGGGGAGCTGAAGCCAAAAGTCAAAAGAAAAAAAGGCCAGAGAGAACTAAACTCAGCTGTCCCAAGTCCCTCTTGGTGCAGAGGGACTGCATTGCCCTACTTGTGTCAGCAGGTAAGAAACAGCCCTGTGATGTACTTGTGTGTCAGTCTTGGTCTCTCACTCTTTTGGCTCCCTGGCTGTGGTGAATATTGGCAGCCTTGTTGTCTTTTCTTGCTGTTGCCCTTTGTGGTGGATGCCTGTCCTCCTGAATGCCCCTCTGTGTGGAAGGATGCAGCAGAGGCAACAAGGTGATGTTTTACCAGAGCTTGGAGCAAGCTATCAGGACCACTTGGTGCATGTATTTTGTCAGGCCTGCCTCAATAAACACAAGTTTATTGAGGGTGTAGACATTATCAAGTGTGTTTTAATGATTCACGACTTGTTTATGACATGGTTACAAGCTTTCAGCTACTGGTCTTCTATATTTTTATATTTTTGTCTTATTCTGGTTAATTTGATAGAAAATTAGATTAACCTAAACCAAGCTGCTCTTGTGGACATGCATATGAAAGCACATGTAATGAAGGGTGTAAGTGATTTCCACTTGGAAAGTGCAGACTTAGCTGATCTGGAGCTTTTTAAGGTCTGCAGCCACAGGTCAGTTGAGATCAGGTAACTTGCCTGAAGAGGGGTCACAGAAGGATTGACAGCATAGTGCAGTGGGTGAGGTTTGTGTGCAGTGTTTTGAGGAGTGCCTTTCCTTAGGGAGCTCCGTGTTCTAGTCTCTCACAGCTCTCGTTGAATGTGGGGCTGCAGAAAAGGCAGTTTCAGTCTCATGTAGTCCAAGAGTGGGAGTGTACAAATGGTTTCATGCTGTCCTGTCCTTGGCACTTGATGTAATGGGAGGGGGACCTGAACTCCTTCCCATGCCTGTTTGCACCATCACTAGCTCTTCACACTTTCAGGGACCTTTTATTCTCAGGAATGCACTGAGAGCCAGAGGTATGTCCAGAGCTGAAGTGTCGGCCCATAAGCCAGTCTGTTGGATGTGTGAGTCTGTGTGGCTTAGGAAATCTGCAGTAAAGGAGCAAATTCCATTCCAACTTCTGGCTTAGCATCCAGGTGGCAGATGAAAGGGAAGAGGGAGGAAGTTGGCTGAATACTGCTGAGACACCTGCAGAAAGCATAGGGCATCTGATTCCCAGGCTGGAGGTGAGGAGATGAAGACATCTCCAGAAAGTTGTGGCCACTTCTGAAATTTTCTCTGGTGTCCAGATTTCTTTGTGTGGTGACTTTTAACAGCTCTCATTCACCAGTGGCAATTAAGAGTCTTAGAGAGAACTGGTTCCTGCAGTCTGGCACTGAGCTGAAAGGAGTGGTCCAAAGAGCAAAGTGGCATCAGTAGCTTGGGGAGGGAGAGGCATTGCTTACAAGACAATGTTGGCACAAGACTGAACACGGGCTGTCTGTTTAAGCTTGGAAATAAGGGAAGGACAGTAACCTTGAAAGAGCAGTTTTTTGAAGGCTGTCCTTTGGACACAGCATGTATGTGATGAAGGGAAGTGCTAAAAGAGACTTGTGATGACACTTGACTATCTTGGGCTGGTCGGGTGGACCTGCAGAGGGTTGGGGATGTGCATGGTATGGTGTGAAATGCTCTCTAAAGTTTGAGAAAAGTGACAGACACGGCTGTCCTGGCTTCTGGGCAGAGTTTGTGCCCTGCCTGGCTGCTGCCCTTCCTTGCTTGCTGCTAGAACCTGATGACCCTGGCAACTCTTTCCTCCATATGTCCTTGTATATTTATATTTACACACATACATTTATAAGGCTCCCTCTGGAGCTCAGTATCCTCTTGGAGGAGATCAGGTGCTCCCTTAAGTCACTTGTGCCTCAGCTGTCCTAACCCTACAGCTTGTCTGCCAAGTAGCCCTTGAGCTTTAAGAAGAGTGTAAGTGTCTCAACTTTGTGTTCTTGGTGTCTTTCTGTCTTTTCCCAGGAAGAAACTGAAGTAAGAAGTGACTGAAAAAGAACAATTTGAAGGAACAGATTCATTTCTTAACAAGATCAAGTTTGAATTAAATGGCTGATAAACAGATCAGGTAATTTCTAATTTTTTTTAAATTGTGCTTTAGGTTTTTCTTTTAAAATCTTCCAAACTTATTTCCGTTTGGGATCCAGGAGGTTGGAGGAAATCACCTGATCCTGTCTTCCAGCTTTAAACAGTTTTGATTCTTTCTCTTCTCCTTTCTTACCTGCTCTTTCAGAACCTTCTCTTATTTTCTGTCTCTGCCATGTTGTCATATCTCTGCTTTCTTCAGTTCTTTTTTCTCATTGCCTTTTTCTTTCTACCCTCTGCTTTCTACCCTGCATGAGTCTGTTCCTTTTTGTTTCTTCTTTCAAAGGTCACCCTGACCTGCTGACTTCAGCTGCTGGCATCAAGGGAACAAAGCCAGGTCCTTGACCAGTGAAGGATGCAGTACTTGTAATGACAAAGTCCACGTAGCCTTGTGCACCCTTGTGCCCTTACTCTACAGACAGTCAAGGCTTGAGCGATAGGAGGAACATGAAGTACCAACAATGATTAATGACACGTGCACAGTGGAAACTTAAGAGCATTGGTTCTGAAAAAGGCTGGATTTGAGTCTTCCCTGGAAATGAACTGGGATTCATTTCCTGGAAAGACACAGTTCTACCCTTTGCTTCCTATGAGCTGTGTCAGGTGGATCTGCACAGTCCTCCACGTGGGTTTAACTTTTTGCTGCTTGTGAAGTTGCCCCAGCTAAGTAACTCCTGCATGCTGTGGGATTCCTGTCGGGTTTTTCATGTTGCTTTTCTAACATCTACTTTTCCAGGTTACCAGCTCAGGACAGGTTGGGTGAGTGGGTGAAGGAAACATGGTGACAGTGGGACAGGACTTGGCAGTGCCTGAATGCTGCAGGCAAGAGGGCTGCCCCTTCTTGGTGTTTGCCATGATTAGGATATCTTCCTGTACGCCTGTCTTCTGCAAATGTAAACAGTCCTGAGCTGTGCTGATAAAAATATAGCATTGTAGAGTGTTTGTGTGCCTAGATTTGGCCATCATCCGCTACCCAATTTGAAGAGCACTTGGAACTCTTCCAACACACCCATGAAGGGCAGGCTGAGATTCACCTCCATGGAGCCTGGCAGGTCTAGGTTCCTGATAACCTCAGGAAAGCAAAATGACCAGACGTCTGTGACTGTTTGAAGCTTGGTATTTTGAAGGAAGAGGAGACATGTCCTACAAGAGGAGATGTGTCCTACAATATGTGCCCTGGCTCCTCCAGTGTGCTCTTGGCGGTGTGAGCAGGAGCTTGCTGGCTACAGGGACTAGTTAAAAGGGCTGAGGAGGAGCACTAGAAGAGGAGAACTGGGATAGCTTTGTATCCCTTCTTGTATTAAACTGAGCAAATGGCTTCATTTGCATGCTAGCCTGCATTGTCCCCATTTCACTAAGCCCTGTACACGTAGGTAGTGAGAGGCAGTAGCTATGCAGAAGCTAAATAGGACAGAGAGATCAGGCACAGTGGATTTTTAGCCCTTGAGAGAGCAGAAAGCACTGATGTGTGAAGTGGGATGACTCAAAGGGGAAAAAGCTTTTGATTCAGGTGCAATGGTCTTTGTCTCATGTTCTTCTCTGTACCTCAAATCCCTCACCTCTCTTGCTTTGGTCATCCCTCCAGTCAATGGGGCCACATGTCTGCAGTGGTTACAGGCAGCCAAGCCAAGGAGATTTGTTTCTGTCACCCCTTAGTAGAACAAGATTGATAGCAGAAGACTAAAATCAACAGCAGTGGTTTGCTGCAAGGTGAGGTCAAGGGCACTGCATTTCTGCAGCAGTGCGTGTGGAACTTAATCTCCGTGTATTGCTGGATACTGCCCTGTAGTCCATCTGTGCTAGTTTCCCCCTGCAGTGTTCATGGGGAAATCTGGATGGTTAGATTCAGGTGTGATGGGAATATTGAGCAAGGTTTTCTCCCCCACAGGCAGAGGGCAGGGCTGTCTGCAGCCTCAAATTTTTGGCTTGCCCAGGCACGTCAGAGCATTCCCCTTTACTGCTGGGGTCTGGGCTGAAACTGGGGAATCTCTTGCACTTCAGTAGCAGCAGGCAGGACCTTTGTGTCTGTGTCTCAGTCCCACCTGATATAAACCTTGTGATGATTTCACTGTTGGAACAGGTTGAGAAAGGCAAGTATTTGCCTGCCCCAGGTGTTTCAGGGACACTTAGAGAAGTGATGACAGTGCTGAGGCTGGAAGGGGGCACTGGTTGTGCCTTACAGTCTGTGACCTGCCAACAGTGGCTTCAGAGGTGATCCTGTCTTCAAACATCTTCCTTCTCCATGGTGTCTCCATCTTGGCACACTTTTATCTGGTCTCTAACCTCCTCCTTCATTGTGACTGTGGATTAAATAAGGAGAGCACAATGATGTGAAACTTACTGTTTGAAATTTTCCCATGTCCTGAGAGCAAATTGAATGTAGGAGTTTGTAGGCAAATCTATTCTGTTCTCAGACTGTGGCACAAAGATCCCCGAGGCAACAGTCTGGAGCTGGTGAAGTCTGAAAACCTGGCTCTGCACTGAGTTTGTGCACTGATTTGGGCCTGCCTTCCTGAAGTACTGTGCTGATTTAATCTCAGTCAGCGCTGTCTAGTTTGGAGCTGTAGGCTGAGCTTAGATCTGTCTGCCTGTCCTTGGCACCTCTTCTTCCAGCTGTGCCAGCCCTGGGGCTGTATGTGTGTTGTATTGGCAGGTGTTGAGGAGGAAGGAGCTTTGTGTGCAGGACAGCAGAGACTGAGAGGAGTGTGTCAAGGTGTGTCAGTATGTCAGTCCTGAGGTGTCAAGATCATGCTTAGCCCTTGTGGACAAAATATTTTATATTTTTTCCATCCCTCATTTGTCTGCTTCCCTCAGAGACCCTTCAAGTTGAAACCTTGAGTCTCCATATCATGCCTTTCCCTCAAGCATGGCTGCTTATTGATCCTCTCTGCATTTGCCCCTTGATGCAGAGTGCTCTGGAGTGCTGTTGGGGGGAAGATGTTTGCAGGGCTTCGCCCCACCATGCCTCGGCCAGCCTCAGCATTGCTGCTTCCAGAGGGTAATACAGTCTGTCCCCCCATCCAGAGCAGCAGGTCACCATCATGAAAGGCAGTGTGCCAGTTCCCCCAGTGGGAGGTCAGGCCTTGCAGGCTCACCCAGCTGCAGTCTAGGACTGCTGTCAGCCACCAGCTTAATATCTGACACATCCTGTGTTCAGGGAGCCATATCCTGTGCTTTATTGGAGGGAGCTGACTCAAACAGGCGTTCTTTGTCTCTGTGTGCAGTGGTTTATTGAGCATGTAAGTGCAGGACATTTTTCTTAATTGAATTTGCTGGGAGCCCATGTTTAGCTGATGTGGCTTTCACTCAGTGCCACTTGTACGAATTCTCTGTGGGAACACAAAGGGGAGTGGGAAAAGCCCCGTGCTTCGGAAGCACGTGCAGCGAGCCAGGTTCTGATTTCCCCCAGAGGTACGAGCTCACATCTCTGCATCTGCGGCCACGTGGGCTGCCAGCCCGGTGGTTTTGCCAGGCTGCTGCTTTGTGTGTGTTCCCCTGGCCCTGGGCAATGGGTCTGGAAACAGTTTCCCGTGGCTGCAGCCATCTGCTCCATGGCTGCCAGCTGGGTGCTTTGCTGGGCCCATTCCCACATGATGGTAGCAGCTGATGTGTCATGAACCTCTCATTAGCTGCGGATCTGACTGTGATGCAGGAAAGCATTTGTCAGTAAACCTGCTGGCTCGGATGCCATCAGGCCCTAACTGAAGGCTGTCCACGTGGTAGATGGTCCAGCACTCAGTCTTTTCTCCTCTAGGGACAACAGAAATCCGCGGGTCCAGGGCAACAGGATTTTTTCCTGCTCCTAGTAATGTGTGGTTTAGGTGTTTGTCTCCACTCCACTCATCAGTGGTTTGTCCTGATGGTATGTGCTGCTTTCTCTGCCTCCCATATACACAGCAGGAACTAGGCTTTGCTTTGTGGAAGAGCTTCCTTTGTGCTGGGGTGGGGGGACAGCCTTGTCTCGCAGCAATGCATTAACTCTGGTCACGCAGAAGAGCTCAGCTCTTTCCTCTTTCCCTTCCCTGATATTACCCAGTGCTGACATCTGTTTCTCACTATCTCATTCCCTTACAGTTTACCTGCCAAGCTGATCAATGGAGGGATAGCTGGGCTGATTGGGGTCACCTGTGTATTTCCCATTGACCTGGCAAAAACTCGCCTGCAGAACCAGCAGAATGGTCAACGGATGTACACCAGCCTGTGAGTACTGCCCACACGGGCACCATCCCTCGGGGCTTTCCGTGGGGAGTCCTTCCACTTTGTTACCTCTTTCAGGTGAGCTCAGCATCTCTAGGAGCTGGACTGTCCTCAGGAAAGCCAGGGGACAGTCTGGAGCCAAGCTGTGCTAGAGCAGATGAAGCAAATAGAGCAACTGTTGAGGCTGCTGAGCTGAGCAGAGCAGTCCTGTGCAGAGGGCATCTGTTTGCATCCCTTGCTTGGGAGCAGTGTGTTCGCTACTGCCAGGGCTCAGAACCAAAACACAGGGAATCCTGATCACCTGATCCCAAACACAGGGAGTCGGCTGAGCTAATCAGGTGCCTGAGGGAATTTCTACCTCTGTTCTGTTTCTATTGCGCTGATATTGGAGATCCTTCCTTTGCTGTGTCAGTTTTAAAAAGAGGAAGCAGTCACTCATTCCCAGTCTAGAGCATTGCATGTGGACCTTTTGAAGGGTCACAGGCTGACACGTGCTATAGTTAGACCAGCCGTTCGGTGTGCAAAAACCCCAGGTACTGCATCTGTAGGAAAAGAAGGCATGAGTGTATCTAGCCCACCATATTCACTTGGAGTTTGTGTTGAGTGCTTAGGGCTGCATATCTGCTGTGGGAATGTGTACCACACTCAGCACAAGATGCTTTATCCTGAGAGCCAGAGACAGGCCTTAGTTTTCCAAAACAATTGGTGGTATTGAGGGGAAGAAGGGACTGGGACTGGTAAGGTATGTCCTGTCTTCCTACCACTTTGTTTAGAACTAGTGTAACCTGATCCATGCTCCTCTGCACCATCTTTTCCTCTTTCCTGCCCCGGCGAGGGGAATAGGAAGGAAATGCTCTCTATGCTGATGGCTTTAGTCTCTGTGCCTCCTTGCTCTAGCTGATGACATGAGCTTCAGTTGTAGGCCCTGGTGCTTCCCTTGACAGTTCCTGTGCTCTCGGCTCCCTGCACTGTCAGTGTGCCCTGGTTTGTTGGCAGGATGTGGCCGCCCATCTTGCTTTGCATCCCCTTTTGTTGTGTCCTGCTCCTGCTGTAGATTGCTTTGTCTCCCTGAGGATCACTTATCCTCCTGACATGACATGTGACAGCAGCAGGAGTTTGGGCAGGTTGAAGAACTTGTAGGCACCCCTTGGGACTGCATGCAGGATGTCTGATGCCTGAAGGGAGCTCTGTAGGAGAGAGGCTTTTAACCTCTGGCAGTCAAGTGCAAGTCAGCTCCATAGCCAGGAATTGCTGTGAGATGAGGAGCTGTTAAGGAATACGTAAGATTTATCCTGTATATTTGAACTGGCTGCTTCTAAGAATGGGAGGGTCTGAGCTTTCCTAAGAAGGTTTCCCCTGTTACAGGGGCTTATTGTTCTGGAAATGCTGTGTGCGCATCAATACTAGATTTCCTGATTACACCAATTACCTGGTGTCTGCTGAACACCCAGGAAGGCAGCAAGTTCCTTTAAAATGTTGGCTCTCTAACACAGCATACCTTACTTCTGCTTGGCTCAAGAGATCTTTGGCATCAGGGGAACCTTTCACTTGAAAAAGACTAAGACACTGGAGGACTTCTGAGGGCTGGAGAGAGCTTGGCTTTTGGGCTGTGCTGTCCCAGGTATGTTGTGTATCATTTTAGTTGGCTGTTGGCTCCCTTTTTCCAGGGAGAGAAGAAAGCTGGATGTGGCCTTGGCTGCATCTTGTTCTCCTGCAGCTTGAGGGGCTTTAGTTGGCATGCAAGCTCTATCCTGATGCAGCAGGGCTGTATGAATATGATGGGGAGCAGCTCTTCTCACTCCTCTCCCTGCTGCGGCTTGTTCAAAGCAGCATCACTGGCTCAGGGAAAATGTGTTGCCTCCAGCACTGCAGTGTGAGAACTTGATGGGAGGGATAGGAGAAAGGTGCACTGAGATTTCTGGGGCTTGCAGATGTGTTGGACTGGCTGCTCGGAATAAGGAGATGAGTAAGTGCAAATTGCAAGGGATGGGGTGGAATGTGTGAAAGATGAGATGCCGGAGGATTCAGGGAGTCCCAGCTGAGGGGAAACTCACTGCCATGACTGGCAGCAATGCAGGATGGGCTCTTCACAAGTAACTCTAGAACAGTCTTGACCCAGGCAGGGCCATAAAGCCCTCAAGGGAGCTCTGTATTTCCTTCTCTTCCACCTCAGCACTACTGCAGAGCTGAGAAGAAGTTTACTCCTTGTGTTGCCAAATCTCTTAAAAATGTATTAGTGTTTTCATCAGCCACATTTCTCCTATTACTGCTTAAAAGAGCCTTTTATTCCTTAAATTATGTACACATACATGCATGTGCACCTCTCCCTTCCTCTGTGGCTACAGCAAGTACCAGTCTCTTCCCAAAGACCCTAAAGGCAGCATCCCAGCTGTGGTCCAGAGAGGGAAACTTGCAGGGAATCTGTGGAGCCTTCCTGCACTGTGACTTTGGATTTGCTGGGTGTGTGTGTCTGTGCCTTCAAAAGCCTTTGAGCCATTCCAGTCCTCTGCAGGGTTTTCCCATTTGTAGTAAATGTGTTTGCAGTGAGGAAGGTGACAGATTTCCCTTTGGAGCACGGTACCCTGCCGCGCTCTCCTCAGGGCAAGAGCCTGAGTGCTTGCTGCCTGCTGTGGGACTTGGGATGTCAAAAGTGCATGCTTTAATCTGTGTGGGAGGCCACAGAGGACTGAGTGTTCAGGTCATCTCATCTTTGTGTGCCTTGTGTCGAATTTCACAGAGTAAGTCAAGTCAGCATGGGGGGTTTGGGGCCCCCTTATTTCCCTTCCAGAGCTGGATTTAAAAATGCCTACATGGGGATCTGCTTGTTAGCACATCTCATGTGCATTTGCCACAGGGGACCCTGGATAAACAGCCCTTGCAGTGATGCTTTTCCCTTTTGTGTTTCTAGAAAGCAGACAGCGTGTGCAGGGTGAGCCAGGAGTTTCAAAGCCCCTGTGAATTAGGGGTTGAAATTGGACTCAGGCCTCAACAATGGCACATTCAGAGGCTGTCGTGGATCCCATCTCAGTTGAGGGTTTCGCTGACAGACTGTAAATGGAAACCACTCCAAGAAATTTGCTTTGTTTTTGTCTGCACTCACCCACCTTTGAGGTCCTGTGGTTCATCTCCCTGTGTTTTGTTTGCAGGTCTGACTGCCTCATTAAAACAATTCGGTCGGAAGGCTACTTTGGCATGTACAGAGGTAAGTGCAGCTGACTCAGGCACAGCACAGCTTTTGCGTTGGAAGCGCTGGTGCGTAAGTAGGAGGAAAAGCTCTGTTCTCTGGCATATAAAGCAATAACCTGGCAATATCCTAGCAGGTTGAACAGTGCAGCTGTTTCTGAAAATAAACTCTTCTATGGAGGTGTCTATTCAGATACCTACCACTGAGGACTTGAGTCCTCCTCATGACTGTTTTGGTGTTAAACCTTACCACTTAGCGAAGTTCATCTTTACTAGCAGTTTAAGTGAAGCTGCTGGACTTTGTTTCAGGACTGCATGTTATGTTTCCCAGCTTGGGCGTGGTAACTTTTGACAGAGGGGCAATAGCAAACCAGCTCTTGAAGTTCTCTGGTTAATGATTGAATTTATATCAAAGCCCTCCACCAGTATGGTCAGGCCTGCTATCTCAAGCATGCCCAAGTGCCTTGTTCAAGCATTAAGACAAGCTGCAATTAAAAAAAAAATTAAAAATAACCTGCCCTCAAAAAAAAACTCCCTTGGGATGGTAAGAAAATCAGAGGCTGGCTCAGGGTTGAGCTTCAGCTGTTTGGTTGTTGTGTGCTGACCTGATAGAAATCTCTTGGCTCCTTGGCTCAGGCTGTCTGTTACAGCAGTGAGTTCCTGAGCTGACATTATACCTTTTCTAGTTTAAACACAAAATCTCTGTAAGTTTTTAAAGATTTTGAGGAGAGGAGGCCAACAGGCCAAATCCTGACTTTACTTGTAGCAGAGGAAAGCGTGGAATACCTCCTTGGCTTGTAGCACAGTCCAGCTGGCTTCATTGATCCTGAGCTCTGGTTCATTTTGTGTCGTGATAGTCACGTGCCTGCATATGCAGTTTTTATCTGGGGTGCTCAGATAGCATTCTTGGTGGCACTCAGTCACTGATAAGGCCTGATTAAAGTCATGCTACTATGATTGAGTCCTTGCTCTTTGTTTTTTCAAGCGGAAGTCCAGAGATGCTGGTGCCTTGCCCTTGGCATGTGTGGTGTCTCTTGCTGCTTCTTCCCTGCTCCTAAGGAAACACAGGCATTGTGGCTGGCCAGCTCAGGAGCAGGCACTGGATGTTAAGGCAGTGTCTCTTGCCCAACTTCCTGGTGGGCGTTTCAGGGGAGTGTGGTGGATGGCAGGGATGGATTGGCTGCTTTGCATCAGCTTTCCTGGGAGCAGGCAACAAGACAAATAACCTCGAGGAACCCTGGCAAGCTCCATCTTCGATGCTAGCAGTGACGCGTTCCCCTTTGATTTTTTCCAGAAGCTGGCTGCTTCTCTGTTCCTAGGCAGGAATTTGAGCTTGTGTTAACTTTGGCTGTAAATGTGCAATGGCAGGCTGCTTGGTGGGAGGCAGAAGGAAGAAGCTGTTTGGGGAAACTTACAGGGGAAGACTGTAGGATCAAGAGTTTTTGTGAGAATCAGGACTTTTGGGAGAGACAGCTTAGTCCTTTAAGTCATAGAGTGTAGAGAGGATGTGGATCTCCAGGCCAGTTGTCATCCCCAAGCAGAAGGGTGCAGAGGGTTTTGCATATGTCTTTCTTTTCCCAACCTTTCCCAAATCTGGTCAGCTTGTTCCATGTCCCTAACTCTGTTCAGGGTGCTGATAGTTGCTTGAAATTACTTCTGACTATTAAATAGGGAGCTGGGTTGGAGAGGCCTTTTTTGAATAGCTCCAGCTCCTTCCAGAAAATTATAGATACTTCAGCATGGCCATGGTGCAAATATGAGTACTCCCAGGAGCAGCAATCCTGGGCTCTGTGCCTTAGTTCTGTGAGATGACATGAGCAGCCCTTCCCTCCCTCTCAGGAAGAGGGTTGGTGGGTAAAATACATCCTATACATCCAATACATCCATGAAGATTGTGTGAGTACTTTTCTGGAAAGAAGGTGAAGAGATGTCTGAACCTTGCAGACAGAGAAAGATGGAAATCAGGTGGTGGGATTGGTTCCTTCTCCCTCCAGCTGTCCTAGTTCCCCAGCAGAATCTGCTGAATGACTCACAAGCTCTTATTCTCAGGCTTTAAGCTGAAATTGGGAGCATTATTTGTTAATGTGCTGAAGTAGCAGCTGCTGCTCCCCATGGAGGAGTCACAAACACGTCAGTTGTCCCTGCAGATCCTTTGGCCTCTGTCAGAGGACAGGTCTGTTTGGGCACAGCCATTCCTGCTGTGTGACTTCAGGGGTCCTTCATGTGTGAATCAAGTCTCCTCAGTGCAGACAGGAGAGTGGCTTGTGCTTGTAGGATGCTTTTCTGCAAATCACCTCTTAAGGTATTTGTGTGTGCAAACAGTCTTTGCTTTGTATGAGTAGCCCATAGCAAACTGTGTTATGTATAAGGCAATCCCAACATTTCTCTCAAGTTCTCCAAAATTTACAGGGATTCTTGGATTTGTTTGGGACAGGAAGAAGAGGAGTTCTCTTTTGTTTTTTCCCACAACATCTGTATAGCAGCAGTGCCTCGAAATTGGATGGTGCTGTCTAGCCCTGTCTGTGCTCAAGGAATGGATGGTGTGCAGCCTTAAAACATGTTGCCAAGTGAACAAATCAATAGTGCCTGTGGGCTCATGGTCCCCATGGACATCAATGATAGGGGACACTGGAGAGATGCTCTCTCAGCTTCCTACTGCAGTCCAGCCAGAAGCCACCTAAAGATCACAGCACATGTTCTGAGCAATCCCAGTGCTGTTTGCAGACAGTGTTTAGCCAAGCTGGCGGGAGCCAAAGGCCCAGATCAGGCTGAGGAAGTGCCCTTTGCTGTTGGTGATGTTTGGAGGGTAGCTGCACTTCAGCTGCAGTAGTGTGGCAGCCTTCCCTGGCCTCTGCTAATAATATCTCCCAGTGCTGCACTGGGGATGACTCAATCCCCCTGTTATTTTAGGTTCCTGGTGGTGTATAAGGGCTTCTGTGAGAAATGTGTTTTAATAAAAAAACAAGGTTTGGTGAGAAGAGGGCGCCTACAAATTTAGTTGGTGAACAACTGGTTTTGCCCCTGGCTGATTTTGTTCTTTGTAGTGCTTCCTTCTTTTCAAAAAGCTTTGTTTTTTAATGATTGCTATTTATTTTTCCATTCTGTTTGTCTGTCTTTGCTTGTGGTACATGTAGCATTGCCTATAGGCCAAGGTTGGCTTTAATTAGGGAAGTACTCATTGGCATGGGCAGAACTGAGGAGATTTTACAAAAAGACGAAGATGCTGTGGAAAGCATACAACCAGCAGCTGGAGTATCTAATTTCTCCTCCTCCAGTAAATTGAAGCTGTTATGGATTATTCAGGACAGGGATTATCCATTCTCTGCTAAGCAGCTTTACTGAAAATATCAAAGATGCAGGAGAAAACCCAGGTTCATTAACTTTTTTTTTTCCCCCTGTATATTGCGTGTTTTTACCCTCTGCTTTGTTTGCAATTGAAGAGAAACTTCTGTGAAAGCCTCTTGGTTCCTGAAGGAGGTCAGAGTGTGGAAGTGTACTTCTTGTGTACCTTTCTTGCTTGATAGTTCGGAGTTTGTTTGCTTTCTTTCAGTGAACCCTTTGCACTGGTGTTAAGATTAGCAGGTTTATGCTTTTTTCTTTCTCTTGTTTTTCCAAGGAAAGGGTTATTCATGCTGCATGTTGGTGTACAGTTGTTACACTTCATAGCCATTGGGAGTGTCACTGAAGTTGTCTGCAACTTGGCGTTTGAGGAAACACTTCATGGATAGCCACTTCCACTTATAATTAGGCTGTGTGGATTTGCTTTGTAGATCCTGATATGATTGGCATTAAAAGGTGGATGTGGAGCATGAAGGTCATTTTTGTGTGGCTTCTCTTTGTGTGCAAGAGCCATGGCAGAGGGGTCATGATGTGTAGGAAGAATATCAAACTGAAGCAGCACAATCACCGGTGCCCTTAAAAGTTTGCAAAGAACCAGAAGTGTGAGAGGCCTGCCCTGCTCCCTGCTAGTTTATTTGTCTGCTGTAAAATATGATGGCATTTGTTGGATATCATGGCCAGTGTGGAATGAATGCATTGCCTTGGCTTGCTATGAGGCAGTGTTACTCTGTATTTTCTGCAAAATCTGAACATTGGAGTGGAAAGGGGGGAAGAGGTGTTGGGCTGCCTAGCCTCGTGCAGCAAAGGCTGTCTTTTCTTGCTGCAATTTTCTGAATGGTGGAGGTGTGTCTTCTGAGCAGAGGATGTGGAGCCAAGGATTCCTGTGTCCCACTCCTCGTTGTAGTGGTCCCAGAAGTCCCATTGTGACTTTGCTTCCTAATCTGGGGAAAGTCCCCCTAAACCTATGTCTCTCAATATTTGAAGGGAGGAGAGTCCATCCCGAGGAATAAAGCAGAGCTAACTTCCTCTAGGTGGGTTTAGCCCTTAAAGCTCCTGTCAACTTGGGTTCAAAGGTCCTGACAATGAACCCCACCAGGTCTTTGGAGCCTGGTGGGGGTACAGGCTTCTCTGGCTGCTTCCCTTTAGAATATGAATCTTTGGGATAAAATGTTTAAGACAAAACAAACAGAAAGACAAAGACAAGCATAAATGCCTGTATTTGTGTTTGTTCTCACAAAGGTGTTCTAGGCCATTAACCAGTCTCAAGTGTAGCTCTTTTGGAGGGCTTGGAGCTCAGTGCATTTCAGTGCAGGTAGGGAGAGCCTGAGGCTATCCACTGGAGGACTTTTTGAGCCCTAGGATTTAAATGGAGGAGAATGTTCTGGAGTGTTAATCTAATGGTGCTAACTCCACCCTGCTGGGAAGGGACTGGCCCTTCCCTCACCCCATTTCCCCCAGGGCAGCTTGAAAGCTGCTCCCAGCCACTGTGTTGCACTAATGTTGCATTAATACCAGTGTTCAGGGCCCGCAGCAGCCAGCGAGGCCATGCAGGCTTTCCATTGTGACAGGCACAATGCAGGGATTTGCTGTTTGTTGCTCCTGACAAAAGCCACTCCAGCGGGTGGGGGATGCAGGGAGCCAAGGCTTGTTTACACCCCAGGTCCCCAGCAAGCCTTGCCACGGAGCTCAAAGGGGAATTTGTGTGCTGCAGCTTGTGGTGGGCAAAAAGCTGCTTCAGCCGTGGCTGTTCTGGGGGTGACACCCAGTGGTGATACACAGGGGAAGACACTTTGCTCTAAGGGCTGGTCTAGAGCTGGTTCTGTGCAGATGAGCCAGGTGACTTCAGCCAGCCTCCAGATCTTTCAGTGGCTCTGCCTTTTCTGAGCTGCTTGGTAATCAAGCTGCTCTGGTGTTTTTTGGGGAGGAAGCAGGGAAGGGATCCAGTGAGAAGGCAGGGCCTTTTGCTTCTCAGTATCACAAAATATTTGCAAAGGAGTTGGGACTGGTTGTTAAACCATCTCCTTTTCTGAAGGTTTCATCTGCATCCTTCTGAATTCATAGGAGTGCATCCTTGGATGAGAGACAAGGATGCATGGCTAGATGGTGGGAGGTTGTAGTGAAGCTGAAGAAATTACAAAATACATATGGCAAATGGAGTAGAAACACATCTGGGGATGTTTTCACAAACTCAAGGTGTTGGGAGGCAGAAACACTGTTAATTTTCAGTGGTGTTTTGTGTTTCTTAATCCCTTTGGTGCACTCGGAGCTCTCCTTCATCTGTCCTTGGTTTTGTGGCGAAGTTACAACACATTCCTGAAAGATCCAGTTAACAGTTATGTTATTCTCATTATCCAATGGCCTTTTTCTGTTTTCCTTGCCCAGGGGCTGCAGTGAACCTGACTCTAGTGACACCAGAAAAGGCTATCAAACTGGCAGCCAATGACTTCTTCCGGCATCACCTCTCCAAAGATGGGTGAGTAGGGAGTTGACCTTTTGCAGTCAACTTAAAAGACACCGACTCTTGGAACACGTCTGGTGAGACATCAGGAAAAGGTGGAATGGGATAGTGCAATGACTGAAATATGAGTTGACCTTGAACAGCTCAGCTGGTGATTACGTTCAGGCTAAGGATGCAGTGTCTAAAATGGGAAGCGTGAAGCACTCCACTGGATGACTGCTCTTTATTCAAGCTTCTAAAAATAGTCCCAGATTTAAGCCAAGGTTAGCAGATCCAGAAAGTGTAGTCTAAGTATTCAAGAGGAACCCAATGTCACTGATCATTGCTCAAACAGCTGCTGGGAGGACTCTTGTCCTCAGCATCCTATTGGATCCTCTTACGCTCCTTCTGGCTTGAAAAGGTATCAAGTCAAGTTCTGTATACCCCAAACTTAGCACCCCTCTTCTCCTTTTGTACCTTGAAAATAGTTTTAGAGAGGTGGTAAATCTGAATTGACTAAGGGCACTTGCAGCAGCTGACCTTCAAATAAATGCTGAAGGAGTAGCAGCTTGCAATTGGAGTTTGGTTCATGTGAATTAGATGTGAGTAAAAGGCGTAAGCTGGAGCAGTTGAGAGGAGCTGAATATTTAATGCTGCTTTCACCAAGATGTTTTCCAAATTGCATGGGAAATAGTTGTGTCTCCCATCAGAGAGAGGCCTTCCCTCAGAGGCAGAGAAAGGCATTGTCTCCAGTCCTCAGTGACAGTAGCTAGAATGACAGCCTGCTTGGGATATGATCCCAACAATTCCCATCAACAGTTATGGGGTGGGGCCTCAGTGAAAATGCAAAGCTCCAGCACAATTACTGGGCTTAACAACTTCCCAAAACATATCACGTCAGTCTTGGCTGCTGCAGATCATTGTCTCAACAACTTCGCTGGAGATTGTGGACTGACACAGATTGAGAATCTGTTTTTTTTTCCTGAACCTTCTCTTTTTTTTTTCTTTTGTTCTGGAGTCCTTTAAAGTAGCAGCTAACATATGTCCGTGTGACTCATCGGCTCACAGCTCTTCGTGATTTTCTGACTCAAAGCTTCAAATAGTGTCTCTTCTATGCTCTTCTCAGACAGTGGGAGGTAATGATGTCCTCTACCAAGTGGGATGTCTCATCCCTGCAGCAGACAGCCCAGCACACCTTGGTGTACTGCAGTAAACAGCAGCAGGGCTCTTGGCCACCACCTACAAAGTGGGGGCTTAGCAGCTTTTCCAGGCCCAACAGGGTGCCAAGCTGCCACACCTTGTGCTGCCACTAAGGGAATGGTTCCATGGAAGAAATCAGACTAGCATTGCAGCATATTTGGCACTCTGGGAGAGCAATCACTGCTGTAATGTTTCAGCCATTAAAAGGGGACATGCCTGTCAGTCAATGTCCTGCACCATGAGAAGTAAAGGCTTCCTCAGGACAAGTGTGTGTGTCTGCCTCAGTGCTGAGTCCAGCTTTGAACAGGTCTTTGGGTAAGTGGGATGCAGCTGTTTCCATGAAAAGCTGAGGTTTTCACTCAGACCTCTTCCAGTTTGACTTTTGGGTCACTGGCTGGTGCACACGTGACATAGATGATGTACTGCACTAATTCAGAATAAGGGAACTAGAGAGTTTTTTCAAGAGCAAGACACCCTGTTCTCCTAAATCTTATATACTGATAGGTCTGGCACTACAGTGACCTAGAGCAGGAGCATGATACCACCCAGGTAGTGGGAGGTCTTTGTGTCTTAACACAGAGCATTTTTAGTTCCTTTAGAGAAAAGAGAGGTTGGGCCATGGTTTGGTGACAAAACCTAGGCAGCATGTGGAGTCAGTCACTTACCTCATTTAACCACCATGGGGGGCTTGGATGAGTGAAATCTGGTGAGCTGTGCTCTTGAGGGTAGCCAGTGTGAGCTGGACAGAGAGGCAGAGCCTTGATACTACTGGTAGATGATTTAAGGTGTTTCTACCTAGAAATGTCACCCCAAAATATGATGGGAAGAAAAATGCCTTGCAGGTTTGCTGTGGCTGGTATAGCCTATGATCTGGTAGTTTTCTCCCTTGGGATGCTTCTGTCCCATCCTCCCCAGTTGCCTTAGTAAGATGGGGCAGGATTAGCAGTGCTGGAATTTAAAGGCCTCTCCTACCCGGGACCCAACAGGGTGCATACCTGCTAGCACATCACAAGGCTGGGCCACCTATTTCACAATTCCAGCCAAAGCCTAGTTATGAACAACAAAATAGCTTGGGGTTAGAAAGGTGAAGCCTGGAGCTGCCTGGCGCATGAATGTGGTTTCATTTCTTGATATGTAATTGCATCAGTCAAGGTGTTACACTGGGCAAAGCACAGTTGAGGGGGTTAGGATCAGTGTAAGGCTGGATCAGCAAGATCCTGGCTCAGCTCCACCAAAGTCCTTTTTGCACAAGCTGATCTGTCTGCTGTGTATATTCATAGATGCTGGGCCCTTAGGTCAGTATCCCAAAGGATGTTGACTCAAAGCTGCACAAGTCTTCTAGACCTGTTTACATTGAATGCCTTTGTGCTAAGCATCTAGCACTTGTCTTGCTTGAAATATGTTGCACAGGTTTGTAATCCTTTTCTGATAAAATGTGCATGTTCTACCAGCTGATTAAAATGTGTGGTATTAAAATAGACCTCAGTGTGCAAGGGGAGGAAACATGTGTGGACCAGAGAGAGTGTGGCAAATCCAGCATGCCTCAAAGTAGCTTCAAGTTAAACAACAGCTTTCAGTGTACATTAATGTATTTATTTTTATCCTTTGAAAAACTTGGTGTTGAAATTGCTTTTAAGCTGCTAGGATAAAAAAGTGGCATAAAGCTTATGAAAGGCCAGACTGAAAATAGCACCTGTGGTGTAGGAAGCTCCTGACTGCAGACTGCTGGAAGAGTATTTTAGGGATGTTATCACTACAGGTTTGTGCTAGACTCCCTTTTCCCTGACTCTGCTTTTGGACACTGCTGGGGGTAGAGCATTGGGGAGCAGGTCCTCACAAGGCATCTCATGCCCTTGTTGGTGCAGCTCTCTCCCTGAGTGTGCAGGTGTGTGTTCCTGCAGCTCTCTCCACCCTGAGACTAACTCAGGGAGGCACACTTGCCTGTACCATGCTTTTCCCCTCCTTTTGGTGCAGGGAGCATGTGTGCTTACAGGCTGGGGGATGTAATTTCTGCTTCTTTGCCAGTTTCTATTTCTTTGCCAGTTTCTATTTTGATGTCAAGGCCATTATGACAGCCTACAGCTACAGCTTTTTGTTTCCTCAAGAAACAAAAGTGAGTTGGTCCTCCCAAGCTGTCCTGGTCATTTAGGAATGAGGGGGGCCTGAGTGAGTTGTGTGAGTGCTGAAAACATGCTTGCTATGCCATGGAGGAGAGGAGGGAGACCAAGATACCAAAAAACCTGAAGGGCACCCCATGACCATGATTGAAAAAGGCAATAAGGCTCAAGTGATTTCCTGTGATGATTTTGACCTAAGAGCCTCAGCAGTTCCCAGGAGAAGAAGGTGGCCCACAGAAGAGTCTGCAGGCAGGTCTTTGTTCCTCTGTCATTCTGTGGGGAGGAGTTTTCACTAGGCTGGGGAAGGCAGAATGTGGAGAGAGGGGAAACTTGCAGTCTTCAGGCTGCTGGAAACAGATGGGATTTTTTTTAACTCTGTCTTTTTGAAGCTGCATGTGTTGGCTGCAAGCAGTCTCATGGCTGCTGTTAAAATAGGAGTGGCTTCATTGTCCAGAACAGAGGATGTGAGAAGTCACCAGGGCTAAGTGAAGCACTTGAGTATAAAGCACTTGGGTATGAAGCTGAGAAGGCAATTAAGATTGCCAATACACCAGCATTTAAAATGCATCATTGGTTACCGGGTGTTCAGTGTGTGAGGCCTCTCTGGTTGATTTAAGTATTGCCTGCTTTTTATATCCTCTTTGAATCTGGGTGTTAAACACTTAATAAAATCAGTTCCTTTAAAGTATCCTACAAGGTTTCATGTTTATCTCCAAAGTGTGGAGTGCCAGATAGCAGTTTTATTTGGCATATGTTTGCCAGGTTTTGTTCATTTTTCAGGTTCTTGGTTAAACATTCTGCCTTGGCTGCAGTAAAAAGTGTCTCATGCCTTCTTACATAAGCAATCTGTTGCTCATAAAAACTTTCCAGTGTCCCTGGATGAGTTTCCTGGTGCTCTTCTCCAAGGTGTTATTCCCTTACTTATCCTGTCCTTAATCTTGACCTTTATTTTGTTTGCTGTTCTGAAGCAAAGGCTGGCAATCTGCTGTCTTAGCTCAGATTCCTAGGAAGACCAGCATGACTGACTTAATTCTGCCTTAATTCTGCCTTTGCTGATGCTAGCAAATTTTTTTCCATTCTGCTTCCTCCTGTCTTGTATCTTTGCACAGGGAAGAGAAAGCCAGCTGGTAATCCTGGGACAAGCAAAGTATTTTTCCTTCAGTCTTATGCAGATGTGCAGACTGGAGCTTGTTGTCCATTGCCTTCCCAGCTGATAACATCTCCCCAGGGCTCTTTCCTTCATCTGCTCTTCTTTCAGGCTCTCCTAAAATACTTGGACCATCTCTTCTATGGCATGAGTTTAAGTATCAGTTGCATGGCCTGGATGATCCTTGAGCTGCAGAACACTCTTAGGCTGTGAAGTAAGGCTCTCAATTTAGGAAGAAGGAGTGCTGCTGCTAGTCCTGGTGCTGAGCTGCTGTATCACCCTGCACACACTGTGCTTGGTCTTTCTTCGATGCTTGTGTGCCCAGGCAGCCTCTCCTGCAGTTATCCACTGGATGCTCAGACACTTCTTTAATGCAGGGTAGCCCTCATCCAACCCACTGAGACTTGGATGTGGGGAAATCTCTCCTTTCCCCTTGAGAAGGAGACAGGAGCTGATAATGTCACTGTACCAATTCAGGAACAGCTGTTTGGGGAGAGCTCTTTTATTTAGCACACAGAGGCCAGGCAGTTGCAGTGGATTGAAGCTGTTGACATCAAAGGTCAGCCAAAAAGTAAATGCACTTTCAACTGTTAATCTGAAGGGAGATAGAGATGTGCTGTTTAATCACAGAATGCATCCATGGGAGGAGCATTGTCCTTGTCATCATTCCAGGCACATCTCTTGGGATGAAATGTGGGTTGTGTCTGTGTTCAACGTGCTCAGTCGCGTTACCCTGTCCATTGTTCACTTCCACAGATGTTCACACTGGAACAAAACACTTGGGATTTCCTGCCAGGGCAAACCTGAAGCAGGTACAGAGTCAGCCTCCTCTTGACTTAGTCCAAACATGCAGCACAGAGCTCATGCACATACCTGGAATAACAGCTTCCGGTTCAGCGTTTCATCTGGCAGTGTTACTTTGAGATGTATCTGTTCCACATCAGTACTTTATTTGGCTTGTCTGAGGCATAGTTGAGCTGGCACTAGAAGTGAGAGGGAGCTTGTAGTGGGAACTGTATTGCTTTTACATTTCCAGCATCATAGCTCCAGCTTTTCTGAAGTGCAGTTGCAGTAGCTTGTTCCCCCTTGGAAAATCAGGGGTTGGATTAAAGGGACTGACTGGCAGTTTGTGTGCACATCTCCCTGTGACTGTGGCAGAGAGGGTGCTCTTCCTTTGAAGGTGTGCTGGTCTTCTAATCCATATCAAAGACCCACTATTTAAATTGTTTGAAAGGAACTGTCTCTGTCTGCTTTGAGACTCCTGGGGAGCTTTCTACAGCCTCTTGGGCTGATAGACAGAGGCAGAGGTTATTTTATGAGTGAGGAAGGTGATATCCAAGCTGGGGACAGTAGCCTCTTGGGTAGGAAATAGATTGCTTTGTGTGGATGTTTCTTTAGCTCAGAGATTTCCTCTTTGGAAATGTTGTCATCCTGATTCCAGAAGGGCTGGTTCTGGTCCCTGCCCAAACACAGTAAATTCCCACATGGTCAAGATTTTTCAGAAACTTGAAAAAATCCTACACTGCTCCCATGTGACATCAATATACCAATGCTGTTAGAGATCCTAACTTTGAACTGATTGCTCCCGAAAAGCCTTCCATAAACCTCTAGTTTATAAACCTCTGCTTTTTTACTTTATTTTTCAGCTCTAGTTTGAAACTCTAATTTGAATCAAGCATGAATCTCCTCCCCTTCCCATTTGACATTTTTGATTTGTCACAAATTAATAGTATGTCAGTAAAAAATGTGGAACAACTGATTTCTGCCAGTGCAGAATTTGAGGCTATTGTGTATATGTTATATTTAACACTCTCTTGCTGTGATAAAAGATGGTTTCTGCATTTGTAGGACTAGATCTTTGCTGGTGTTGCAGCCTTTGAAGTTAGTTGAGATGATCCAGTTTTTAAACCACTGAGGATAAGGCCATTGATGCCTTAAATATTTAAACCCCTTTTTTGTCTAGATATGAACAGTTTTCAAACTTTCCTTTTATGTGCAGACTGGTGAGGTTTTGCAAAGGCAGTTTGACCCCTGTATGGCAGCTTTTAAACCTTCTGTCAAAAGATTTGCTTATCTTAAGCTACATTTTTTCTTGGACTCTCCCCAGTTCCCAGGATGTGCAAACCGAAAGCTCTCGTTCTAGATGCTTTTGATGTACCTATTTGACATCTCTAAAATACACCCACATGCATAAATCCTTCCTTGGGTCATACTGGCATAGCTCCATGGAGTTCAGTCAAGTCAAGGCTGACTTCAGTTGGCTGGGATAATGGTCCAAGATGAATATGTAGGCCAGATCTTCCTGATCTTTTGAACTGGGATGAAAGCCAGAAAATACATACTCCAGGGATGCTCCAGGGCTCTTGCTAAAGTGGGAGGTGCTCTGCTGTGCCAGAGAGATTCTAGCAGCCAGCTCCTTTGGGTGGTTTGCTTCCTCCCACAGCCAGGCTGGGGATTGTGCAGCCTTGCTGCTGACTGTATCAAGCCACTCAGAGGCTGGTGCTGCGCTTCAGGCCACCCAAAAGGTACAAGTTGGCCACCTCCAAGTGGCAGTGGCAGTGGGGGTCTCTGGATTTGCACACCCTAGTTCCCCCATACCTCCAGGAAAGCTTGCTGTGCTCACTTCAGCACCCATGTGGGTAACTTCATGGGACAGATTGTTCTTTGCAGCTCCTCATCTGTGGGGAAATTTGGAAAGGGAAGACTGAAATATTCCTTCATTCAGCCTTATAGGAGAGCTCTATATTTAGTCGCTGGTAATCTCTGTTGTGGTTCTGTGCCTCTAATCCCCTGCTCTCATATCCTCCCTGGAGAAGATGAGAGGTGGAGAAATCGGCCCAGCTTACGTGGTGGGCCAGCAGGATTACAGTGCATCTGCCCTCCCTTTCCTGTAGAGTTGGCATTGAAACTGTTTTGCTGGCCCACTGCCCCACAGCTGTGCTGTGTGTGTGCTTGTGAAAGCCCTGGCAGGGGGGTGTGCCTGGGCTGTGCAAGGGAATGGGGAATATCACTGTGGGAATGCTTCTGCCACAGTGTGGGGATGCACCTTGAGCAGGTTAAGATGAGGTGTTGCTGCAGAGCAGGGCTGGGGGAGGTAAAAATGGTACTTGCATATAAAACAGAAAAAAGGGGAGGCTGTTTCTCTCTAGCTGTGTGATTTATACACGCTTCTTTTTTAAACCCTTTTAGAAAAGAGCAGGTCAGATGTACTTTTTAATCAAGTCAGTGTTTTTTGGTGCCAAGGCGTGGAGATTTTTTATGAGGCTTAAACACATCACTTTCTGAAAATTGAAGCTTTATGAGGTTTTGTATCCTGAGTTCCTCTTTTTAATCTTAGCTGGGCTCTTTCATAGCTTTGGAATGGAGGGAACAATGAAATGCTGCATTTTGCTGGGTGAGCACATACTGCTGATAGTCCCTGCTCCATAGTGCAGAGAATGCACAAATCTTCATTGCTAGAGGTCCATCCCATCCCTTGCCTCTCAGGGAGAACCAGTTTAGTGCAAAGGTTATTTGTTCAGGTTTGGAAAACCTGGTAAGATGAAGCAGCTCCTAACCACAGAGGAACTGCCTCCCTGATTCATATTCACTGTTTATTTACTTAGCTTTTCTCAGAGAACTCCAAAGCAGCAAGTGGAATATTTTCCCTCCTTGCTCCTTGTTCTGTGGTCTGTGTTTGTGGACCATTTATAAAGGACTAGGCTGGCAGGAGGAAAGCTGCTTATCCCCCTTAATGCTCAGGTCCTCTGCTGCCCTCTGAAGTGATACCCTTTCTGAAAGATGTGCCCTGACCAGGGGCACCATCAGGCTGGGAGAGAGCTGCAGTGCTCTGGCTGTGGGTGGAGGGGATTGTTTGCTCCTGTCTGGGGCTGTTCTGATGGGGCTTGTGGCTTTTCTGAATGTTCTTTTTCTGGGGACAAAATGAGTCTATTTTCCAGGTCAGGTGATGCTGGCAGAGATGCCAAGCCTGGGCTGTGCTGAACTGTCAGGCCTAGCAGGTTCTTCTGCCCCCTTGGCTGCCTTTCCTGTAACCCCCAGGGTCAGAGATGTGCCCTGAGCCTTGTACCCAGCTTCCCAAGTGTTATTCCACTCCTCTGACGGACTCTTTCTCTCTTCTCTCTGGGCAGGAAAAAGCTGACACTGCTGAGGGAGATGCTGGCGGGCTGTGGCGCGGGTACCTGCCAGGTGATTGTCACCACTCCCATGGAGATGCTCAAAATCCAGCTGCAGGATGCAGGACGCATTGGTACGTGGACTTTTCTTCCCTGTGCCCTGAGCAGGCAGAGGGGAAAGAGCTGGGACTGGGCTTTCAAGGCGGAGCTGAGAGGATGAGTGGAGAAAACCCTTTTCCCTCCCCCTGCTCTCCCTCGTCAGAGATACTGCAGATGTAGCAGAAGTTTCTCCTCCTCTTCTCAGCTTACTTCCCCCCACACTTCTCTCAGCTGGCTTAGCAGAGGCCCTTGCAGTTACAAAAAGTGGTGGATTTTATTCTCAAAGCAACGGGTTTGGCAAGTGAAACAGTGAATGCTGTTGGTGGATGGAGAAACAGGAGAGATGACTGGGTGGTCAGCTTGTGAATGATTCAACTTGGTAGATCTTGTGCACCCAAGAAGGGATTAACATCCTCCACTGCCTTTCCTGTGCTGTTTCCTCCATCTCCATGTTTTCTGATGTCTATTTTTGCTCTCTTCTACCCCCCTGTAGCACCTCCCTAACAGCTTCCCAAGGGAATGTTTATTTCCAAATGGCTTGTCTCCCCTTGTAGTCTTTTTTTCTCCCTGACAAAAACAGCAGTTGTCTTGGTTGAAACAGTAAATAAAATTCTCCAAGAGCACTGGATTTGAACGAGGTTTGGGATCAGGCTCTTGGGACTGTGGGCGTGAGCTGGCAGGCAGAGGCAGGAGTGTGAGCCTTTTGGCTGAAACACTGTAGAGTGTTCCTGGTGGGAACAGAGACCAGAGTTTGGCATGGAGACTCTGGGGGAAAGAGCTGCTTGCTCTTTCCTTAGTCTCTTCCAGAGGTCAGTCTGGGCTATGGCCTCACTTCCCAGGAGCCCTGCATGACACTGTTAGATACCATGTTTATGGCCCTTGGTGGAAAATGGGCCAATTTGTCCTTTAATCTCTCATTTGATGTGGCGTTCCTGAATAAGCACGGATTTATTTTTTCTTTTCTCTCTTCACTGGTTTTACTGCAGACCTTATCCTCTTTGTGCGTATTATTTTAAAATGTTGGAAGGATTTAAGCCATGGTTTGAGGGTTCAGGAGAGGTTTTCGATGCTGTGAACAGCCTGTTGTCTGTGTGGCAGGAGAGCTGTGGTGTGCTGGGGATTACTTACAGATTGAAGTGCTCTCCATCTTCTGGCCAAAGGGCTGAAGTGCATCAGTTGGAAAAGCAGGAGAAACCAGGATGTGTTTATAAATGTGACTGAGAAACTCCCCAGGTTAATGATTGCTTTTAGGGGAGGGAGGCAAAGAACAGAACTTGGGAAGCTGTCTCGTTTATGAACGTCTTGTTTGTTATACTGGCAGCTCAGGGACACACCTGGAAGCAGGGACTGTCCCCTGCCTGCTCACAGCAGTTCCTGATCTCTGCACTGCAGAGATGGTGCGTGACAGGCTTGCTCCTGCTTGGGCAAGCCAGGTGGTGGGAGAGCGTTGTGGTGTGGCAGCACTGTCAGAGACTGGGACAGCCTGAGGGAGATGGGCAGAGTGAGGGAAAAGATTGCAGGGCACCTGCCTGGCCTTTGTCTGCATGTTGCGTTGCCCCTGGAGATCTGCTGTCCCCCCGTGTCCCGCGGCGCCGGGCAGCAGGAGGCTGCTGTGGGCACCTGCAGACCGGTGCTGGCGCTCTGCTCCCCAGCGGCACAGAAGAAGCTCATGGCGGCGCAGGCCCAGCTCTCCTCCTCCCCCGCGGCGGCCGAGCCGGCGGTGGAAACGCGCCCCACGGCGACCCAGATAACCAGGGAGCTGCTGCGGAGCAAAGGCATCGCCGGACTCTACAAGGGCCTGGGGGCCACGCTGCTAAGGTAGGATGGGCTTGAGTGTTCCCAGTCTTGGACCTAAGGCACCACCCATCCCAGGGATGAGCCTGCCAAGGAGGTGTTGGCTTCAGTGGGTGTGGGCTCGGTTTAGTTCGGTTTCCATGCGCAGGTTTTCTACATTAAAGAAGGGAAGGTCAGAGAAGTGAGGGAGGGTGTCTTTTTGTTCCTGGAAGATTTAATTCTGCTGCTTTCTGTGAAAGGTTTTTGTCTGCCCCATGGTCTGTATTTTCACGCTGTACAGAAATCCTTGTGAGCTGGCAAAGTAAAACCGTCAGCCTGAGACCCCAGAGTGTGCAATGGGAGCTGGCCCACGGAGCATGTTGGATGCAAGGATGGGTACCTGCTCTGACACTCCTTGCCTGGGCTTTCACAGTGTGACTCTCCTCTAGCTTTAACAAAGGTAGAGCTAAAGCAGCACCCAGGGGGATGGAGGGCAGGATGGAACCTCTCGTAATTAACAAAAGTGGTCAGAACAATTGACTTCTGAATGTGCTGGTGTCTTTGGTTTGAGTGTTAAAAAAAAGGAGGAGCCCATTGATCCTGCAGGGCTGCATGTCTCCCATGGACCTGTTGTCCTTTGTGGAGTCACTTTTGCCCTACTGAGTTTCAGCTCCTGTCTGCATTGCAATCACAGAGCCAGGATATCTGCATTGCACTCATGGCTGTGCTGCCAATATGTGATGCTTGCAGCAGCCCTTTCTTAGCTCAGTTTGTTGGTGTCCCACGCTGACTTCACTCATCCTTGTTCTTTCTTCCTTTTTTTCCTGCCCCACTGCAGGGATGTCCCATTCTCCATTGTTTACTTCCCGCTGTTTGCAAACCTGAACAAGCTGGGCCAGAAAGACCCCAATGTCAAGGCTCCGTTCTACGTGTCCTTCCTCTCTGGATGTGTGGCCGGCAGTACAGCTGCAGTGGCTGTCAATCCTTGTGATGGTGAGTAGCCTGTGGTGGTGACCTGGTGCCAAGTGACAGGAGTCAGAGGCCAGGTGAGGAGGAGGGTGACTGTGCCAGCCTTTTTGCAGCATGAGCACACAGAAAGGGACAGCTCTGCTGCCTCCAGCTCTAATGGTGTGGGTTCAGCTGAGCTACAACTTTGGCCACAGCTTACACAGAGGTTTGCAGTACTTACTGGGTATGTCAGGAAGAGGGTGTCATTCATTTCAGTTATTCTTGGCAGGAAAGGCACATATCCATGTGGAGTGATAATAAGTAGACCACTTACAACTATATGGTCTGGGACAAACAGGGGAAGCCTCACATCTGTGGCCTTTTCTCCTGCTCCACAGCATCTGCCTTAAATACCACCTTGGTTTCTCTCCTGAATGTAACTGCCCTCTCCCCAACACTGCACACGCTTCAAGGAGTGAAGAAATGTAGGAGCAGAATTGTGTATTTTAGATACCTCTTCCTGAAGGAGATGAGCATTTGAAAATAAGTTCCCACTTTGCAGAGAGATACCTGAATTTGGAAGGTTTAAAGCTTAAGTCAGCTTTGAAACCTTGATCACAGGGAGGGAGGGAGGGGTTGGGTTTTGGGTAGCTTTGTGTTCTTTTATCCATTTATAAAGGAATGGGTTTGTTTTCCCCGATAAATGTATGAAAATGGTCTGTATTCTTGGTAATTTTGTTCTGACCATTTCAAAGACATTACTCTCAGAGTGGCTCTTGCCTGCTACACCCCCAGTGCTCACCAGTGTCTCCCCTCTCTTTCCCTCCCCAGTGATCAAAACGCGGCTGCAGTCCTTGCAGAGGGGAGTGAATGAGGACACCTACTCGGGGATCCTGGACTGCACCAAGTAAGACTCCTCATGACAGAGGCACCACATTGGGTGTTTGGCAGCTGCTGCTGCCTGCTGCCAGGCAGGCAGTGCAGCTTCTAGACCCAGCCAGCAGCTGTGCTTTATGTTCCCTCTGTCCCTGTGCTTTTATCAATCTGTCTGTCTATCTGGAGATATATATAGATATATAAGCAGATGTGTATATATATATATCATATATACATATACACATCTCTTTATAAAAGAGAACTACTTCCCATATTGAGCAAGAAAAATATAGCGTTTATATTTAAATACTTCTGTCCAAACCCCAGTAGTCATAACACTGAGATTTTATTTCTACAAAGGGAGGCAATGCTTTGGTAGTCTCTCCCAAGGCACTGCTGTTGGAAAGTTCTGCAGTATTGAGTCTCATATCCCTTCTGTGACTGCTCTGCAGAGTGTCTGCAGGAGTACTGCCAGAGTGGGCTGTCCCCAGCTGTCCCCTCTGATCCTTTGCTAAACTATGGTCTGGCTGCTTCAAAACACGAAGGGACTTTTTCTGCTTTTGTATTTCTGTGGTAGCCAGAATCTGTTGCCAGCTGTCTCTGTCCCTTGCTGAGAGTGGCACTTTTGAGCAGGGGGACCTCTTGATGCAAGCACGGGGTTGTCTTAGCCGTACTTGCAGCCTCAGGCAGCCACTCCTGCTTCTAGCCAGATGTAGAGGTGGGGCAAGTTTCTGCATGGCCACTTGCGGAGCACGTGGGCAGTGATGGTTGATTTGCCGTGCAGGCTGTGCCAGGCAACAGCGCTTGCCCGGGTTTAGTCTCTGGAGGGCGGCAGAGAGGGAGGGCATGGCCAGGGGCTCTCCTGGCATGGTGGAAGGGTGGGATGGACACTTAGCTGTCTGTGCCATTTCTCCCCAGGAAGATCTGGCAGAGGGAAGGGCCCACGGCCTTCTTCAAAGGGGCCTACTGCCGAGCCCTGGTCATTGCTCCTCTCTTCGGCATTGCACAAGTTGTCTACTTCGTCGGCATCGCGGAATTCCTGCTGGACATGCTCCCCAAGCACCGGGCCTAGCCCTGGAGTGGCTGCGTGTGCCCTCCCGCCCTCTGCAGCGCTGGATTCATCCCCGTGTTCGCCATCCGTGTCGATCGATGTCAGAGCAACAGCACAAAGGGACCTGGTGCCCAGATGGGCAGACGTGGGGAGGGAGAGAGAGCCTCTTCTCTGCAGCCTTCTGGAACCTGCCCCTCCCGCTCCTTCCACGGACAATACTTAATTATTCCTCTCTTTCTCTCTCTCTCTCTTTTTTTAATTTCCCGGTTTTGTGGTTTTAAATTGTCATTCTTAAGGACACTGGTAAGCACAGACTGGGCTTGCAGACTCAGAAGTCTCCTCTCAGTCTTGGGGAGGAGGAGAGATGGGAAAGAAATAACTTCAACCCTCATTCACCTCAGTTTCCCTTTCTACCTGGAGCTGCCAGCCATCTGAGGAGGAGCTGGAGGGGCAGCTGTGTCCCCTGAGCACCTCCTTGGCTCTGCTGACCTCGGGTCAAGAGTGAATGCTGCACAAAGGGGGCTTATGTCATTGCTGCTGGAGGCAGGGGTGGGGGGGATGCTGGATCTGGCAAGTTCCTTGGCCTGGAAACCTTCAGTCCTCCCTTCTCTCTTTTTAAAAACTAGTTGGACTTAAATGAATTCTGATTGTTCTTATTAATTTTGTAATTATTTTTGTTTTAAAGCAAAGGGATGTCCCTCCTAACTAAGTGTCACTGGCACATCTGGGTGAGGTGCAGAAATAAGGTGTCTGCTCTGTAGGGAACATGTCTGTGGGATCACATGAATGTTGAAAGGTGCTTCCCTGCTTGGCTACAGGCACGGAAGGGAGAGGAACGTGGGATCAAGTTATTTTTGTTTTGGAGTGGTTTTTTGGGTTTTTTGTTGTTGGTGATTTTTTTGTTTGTTTTTTGGGGGGTTTATTTTTTGGTTTTGCTTTTTGTTTGTTGTTTTGTTTTGTGGGGATTTTCTTTAGTTCTATTTTGGTTCTTTTTTTTGTTTGGGTTTTTTTTTTTTAATTCAGGGTTGTGGGGAGGGAAAACCAAACAAGAAGCCACTTAACATTCCTTCAGCCTGCCCACCCCTAGAGTGATAAAGCTGTGGCTGCAGGTGTAGATCAGCTGATGTGATTTTTTCCCAGCCCGACCCCAGGTGTGTGGAAGTAGGCACTGGCTTCAGTTCTGGCACTGCCCTCCTCATGGAGCCACAGTAGAAATGCTGCACCTGTGAGCTCACCCTGCCAGGTGAGAACACAAGGTCTGGTTGTGTTCTCATGTTTGCCTTGGGTGTGACTGGAGCCAGCAGGTGAGGAAGAGGCAGAGGGTTCACATTCTTTGAGCAAGGAGCTGTTGGTGTGTCTGTCACTTGAGGGGGTGAGTCCTGTGCGTCACAAGAGCGTCCTGTTTGCTCCTGGGATAGGGATCGGTGGTGGGTAGCAGGGGGCAAATCCACACCTACAACCTGCTCTGTCGAAGCAACACTGCCCCAGCTGACATCACTTGGAGAAATTCCTCATTCAGTACTCTCTTGGGCTGTGTAATTAATTCTAGTTTAAATGATCTTAAGTGTGAGATCTACCAACCCAGTGTGATCTTCTCCGTTATTTATTCCATTTGGTGCGATCCACCCAACTTTGGTGTTGAAATTAAACTGGTTGACTTCACTTTTCATTCCTTCTTTTTGCTTTATTCTCCAGGCGCCTGCTTGGTGTTTGTGTTTTGAATGTGTATTTAAATTAATTTTAAAAATATCCTAGTTTTTAATGTTTAAAAGAAAACCACCTCTGTTTTACCATTCTTGGGTTAGGTTTTCGTGAAACCTGTATCTTGAAGGCCTTCTTCCTTGATGCATCCTTTTTCTCTTTGAAAAAGTTGTTCTGTGGCTGACCTGTTACTTGTCACTTTGCATATGTGAATAGTTTTCTTTTTTTTTTTTCTTTTTTCTTAATCACTTCTCTGTGTATCTGGGAAGGAATCTGTGCAAAGGCAATGATAGATGTCTGTGCTGTGTGTAGTGCTGTGATGCTGCTCTTGCTCTGGATTTCCCTTGGGTGGATTAAAAAAGAAAGGTTTATTTTATTTTTTTTTAAGGTGCCCCATTCCTTGCTGCTTTTTGATTTACACGGAGGGTCCCCAAAAGAAACTTCGCTGACAAAACTTGTGGGGTTTCAGCTTGCCCTTCTTCCTGCAAGGATTGTCCCCTGAAACTGGGTGACTTGTGGCTGCAGGGGTGTGCATGGCATGCAGGTTTGTATGGTGGGGTTAAGTTTGGAGGAAACTTTGGTGCAGTGAAAGGCTGAGGTTCAGGATGTCCTTCAGGATGCTTTTAAAAACTTCTTTGTAAAACTGACTCTTCCTCCTGAAATCTCCAGCTCTTCACTGTGCAGGAGCTGGTCACCCAAATGAGGCTGATTTTTAGTTTCCTGGGCATGTCCCTGAGCCAGCAGGACTTGGGGAGGTGGCAGGGGATAACAGCTGTGGCTATGCAGGACAGGTACCCCCACTCTCCAGGCAGGCAGGGTCCTGCTTGCAAAAAGAAAAAAAAAAGGTTCACAATGGGAGAATTCCCATCAATTTGATTAATCACCTATTAACTGAAACCACTCTGCATTGATTGCAGCATTGAGGAATGAAAGTAAATAAACACACCTCTGCTCCCCTCCCTGCAGGTGCTGCTTGTTCCTGGGCAGGAGCCAGCAGCCAGCACCACTCCTTGTCCTTCCCACCTCCTCCTCTGGCAGAGGGTCCTCCACCCACGCCGGGCCCTTTCCAGTCTTACCTTGTCCATGTCAGCCTTGTCCCTTGCTCCCACCCTGACCTGGCTCTCCTGGCTCTTCTTTGGGTTTCATGGTGTTCACTGCTCTTAAATACATTTTGCTGGATCTGATGAATGCCCCTGTCCTGGGTTCAGGTGCTTGAGTCAGTTTTGGCTTGTGGAATTTCCTGGAAGAGAAGGATGAAATTTCCTAAAACCCTGGGGGGAAGTTCCTGCAAAACAAAAGGAAATATCCTGGCAACCAAGAGGGGAATTCCTGGAACACAAAAGAAAGCTAAATATCCGGGATAACAAAGGGGAAATTTGCCGAAAAACAATGTAGGAATTTTCGTGTGAGGACTAGGGGCAAGTCCTTGAAAGCAAAGGGGGAAATATTCAGGGAATTTCTAGAAAGCAATGGGGGAATTTCCTACACGGCTGTAAGGGGGGATAGCCTAGAAATAAAATGAGGGAAATTCTACGAAAGCAAGGAGGAAATTGCCTCAAATACCTGGGAAATTCCTGAAAAGCAGAAGTTACATTGTTTAAGAAAGTAACAGTGATATTTCAGAGAGGGGCAATTTCCCAGAATGCAAAGAAGGAGTTGATGGATAGCAAAAGGGGAATTGCCTGGAGAGGATGACTGATATTTCTTGGGAAATAATTTCTTGCTTCCCAGTGTCAGGAAAATCCACAAACGCCGGAGATTTATGTCCAAAAACGAGACAGGAGTCGTGCAATTTTATTCGAATAGAGGGAGAGACCCCACCACGCATGCTGCAGAACTCTCCCTGCCGAGGTTTCGGAGGCGGCAGCCTCCTTTTATCCTAAACTCCCGGCCACGTGTTGCCCTCTTCCTTCTCCACTGGCTGAGGCCCTAGGGAGGCACAGCCTTCCCGACCCGCCTACCACGTACCCACCTTGAACCTGCTGTTCTGCCCCAAAGCTCAGGAGCTCAGGCTGTGCGTTCCCTTGGCCGCTTCAGGAGCCGAGCTGCCCGGGCTCTGCAGCAAACCTGCTGCCCAAAGTCAGTGGAGACAGTGGGAGCCATCTCAAAGCGTTAACACCCACACCTTCACCCAGCAGACTGTTTGTAAAAACATGAGCTTTCCTCTCAGCAGGGAGTAACAGTCATGGGGAAATATCCCAGGAAAGCAGTGGAGATCCTCTAAGCAGAGGGAAAGATCGTAGACAGGAATGGAGGACTCTAGAAAGCAACAAAGATATTTCTCAGGAAACGAGGAAATAGGCTGCAAAGTGACTGGGAATTTCCATGGAGAGCAACGGGGGTTTTTTTAGGAAGGAAGTAGGAAATTTCCTGGGAAACAAAAAGGCAGTGTTGTGAAAAACCATGTAGAGTGCCTAGTAGGCAGTAGGGAGTTCCTGGAAAGAAGAAATATCCTCAAAAACAAGCAGCACATTGGAAAAAGGCTGCAGTCCCGTGCTTCAGCCCCACTGATCCCTCCACCCCTTCCTGGTCCTTGGGTAAGGAACCCGAAAAACCTCTCAGGGAGTTTGGGTTGTTTTTACTGCTCCCCGCAGAGCTCAAAGGGCTCAGGCAAGAGCCGGGCGGTCGCTGTTGCTGCCCTTGACCCCCCTCCTGGCCGGGGCATGGGCTGGTTCGCCTCTGCTTCGGTGCCGAGCGCTGCCCGCCGCACTTTGGCCTTAATTGGTTTGTCATTTTTGGCAGCACGGCCTTAGCGGGCAAGCCAAGGAGCCGGCAGAAGAAGAATTAAAATAAACATCTGGACATGGCCCGGGGGTTTCCAGCCCCGGGAAGCCCCGGCTGGAGCGGGTGCGGCGGCTCCCCTGCGCTCCGGGAGTCCCACGCTCAGCTTTAGGTCCGGTTCATTTATTTTAATTATCGATAGTGTGGGGAGGGCTTTGCGCGGGGCTGCGCAGCGGCGCCGCCGGGGCCGGAGCACCTCGCGGGCACTCCCGGGAGCGGCGACACCGCCCCGCCGCGGGAGCGGTGGCACTTTCACTTTCGGAAGGGACACGTGAGTTCCAGGAAAACGGGAGGGGCGGATTAAAGATCGCGCAGTAGGTGGCCTCCCCCCGCGCCGAGGTCACCATACGGCACGGCACGGCACGGCACGGTGGCTCTGCGGACCCGGCACCATGGCAGCGCCGGAGAGGGATGGGTAAGCGGCGCCCAGCACCCCCGGCCCGCCCGGGTCGCCGTCTCCGGGTGACCCCGGTCCCCCCGGTGACGGTCCCGTGCCCGCAGGGAAGCCCAGAAGCTGCGGTTCGGACAGTGGCTGCTGAATGCCATCAGCAGCGGGAGCTACCGGGGGCTGCGCTGGATCGACTCTGCCCACACCATCTTCCGCGTCCCCTGGAAGCACAACGCCAGGAAGGACATCACCAGCAGTGACCTGGAGGTCTTCAAGGTGGGTGGGATGAGTGTCGCCAGCAGCGACCTGGAGATCCTCAAGGTGGGCGGGGTGGGGGTCGCCAGCAGCAGCCTCAGAGTCTTCAAGGTGTGTGGGATAGGACGGTGACCGGCAACAAGCTGAGGTCTTCAAGGTGGGAGCTGGGAAGTTGGGGGAAGACCAGTCATCCCTGGAAACGTCCATGCTCATGGAGCCAGGGACCCCATGTTCACCTCCCTGCACCCCCAGGCCTGGGCAGAGGTCAGTGGGCGGTATGAGGAAGGCTCCGAGGACCCAGCCAAGTGGAAGACCAACTTCCGCTGTGCCCTGAGCAGCACCCACATGTTCAAGCTGGAACAGGACCATTCCAAGCATGGTGATGACCCCCATAAGGTCTTCTCCATTGTCTCAGGTGAGCCTCACCCCATGGAGGGGCTGTGTTGGATGGGGTGGGCAGTCTCAGGGCCTCCCATTCCTGGTGCTCTCCTTTCAGCCACCCTCCAGGACAGCAAGGAGGGAGATGTCAGCATCCCAAACCCTGTGGTGGACCAGCAGGCAGCACAACAGCAGCTGCTGCAGGTAGCTGTGTGGGCACAGCAGGCCAGGGGGATCCCTGCTGCCACTCCACAAACCTTGCTCCCAAGCTGCAGCCCAGCACCTGGCCAGAATGTTGGCTGGGGGAGGCTGGATGCTTGGCAACCACAGCAGTGAGATTCCCTTCTCCTTCGCTTTCCAGCTGGAGCCCCACCTTCAAGACATGGCCTCAGCAATCGCTGTCCCAGGTAAGCACTGGTCCCACAATCTTTTTTTGGGGGAGGACACCCACTAGGCTCAGCTGGGGCTGATTTTATGGCTGTGAGACATCCTACCCACTGTGCTCCCCCTTAGGAAGCACTGACCCCACACAGCTCTCAATTCTGGAGGACCTGCTGCAGCAGTGTGACATCTCTCCCCGCAACCTTGGCCCGGTGGCCCCATCCTGGGTGCCCGCAGGTGAGACCAACTCTGCTCACAGGGTGCAGATTTGGTGACTGCCTGGGTGAGTGACCCCAGCACTTTCCCACAGGTGGTTTCCCTGCAGGGGACACTCCCCACCAGGCCATCATGCTCCAGCCTCACCAGGACACCCTGCTCCAGCCTTACACAGACACCAGCCAGAGCAGCTGCTTCCCTCCCACGACATTTCCACAATGGGTGCCCGTGGTGGAGCAGCCCACCTTGGACACCTACCAACCAACGGGCCTCATGCCACCAGAGGAGACAGGTGGGTGCTGTGGGGCAGGATATGGGCCTGGCTGTGGGAATGCCATAATGGGGTGGGAAGAGGCCAGGGTGGTGCCATGGGCACCCCACGCCAAAGCAGCCCCGGACCCGCTGCATCTGGAATGGTGATGCCAGTGCTGCCCATCTCCCGCTGCAGGGGCCATGCCACTGCCGTGCCACCTGACGGAGGGCACGGTCCCCAGGCAGTATGCGGCAGAGGCGACGCTGTTCGTGCCTGCCGCCAGCCCTGTGCCACAGCCACGCCAGCTGCTGCATAACACAGGTGAGGGTTATTAATTATTAACAGCTATAAATTATTATTACAATTATTAACAACAAATATGCTTGGGGGTGCTTTGGGGAGGGGGAACATCTCGGTTTGGAGGATGCGGCTGCTGATCGCTTCCTGGTGCAGATGGCTATGTCTCCCTCCTGGATGTCACCATCTACTACCGGGGGAAGGAGTTCCACCGGGAGGAGGTTGCGGGCAGCCACTGCCTGCTGACCTACCAGCCCCCCAGCCTGCTGGAGGTCCCGTGCCCCTGGCACGTGGTGCACTTCCCCAGCCCCGCCAGCGTGGCCGACAGCAAGCAGCGGCGCATCACTGAGGAGCTGCTGGGCATCGCGGGGCTGCAGCTGGAGCAACGCGCCTACAAGGTCTTTGCCACCCGCCGGGAGAAGTGCAAGGTGTTCTGGGCCTTGTCCCAGCAGCTCGAGGGCGATGAGGAGCCCCCGCCCAACCTGCTCTGCCGGGACCAGGAAACGCCCATCTTTGACTTCAGGGAGTTTTGCACAGGTGGGTGGGGGTGTCACATAGTTCCCCGTGTGTTGTTTCCTGCCCAGCCTGGTTTGGGGCTCGTGGGAGCCAGCCCCAGGATGTTACAAGCATCCAAACCCTCCCAGCCCCTCTGTTCCCTCAGGCTCACCCCAAAACTGAGCCCTGTTTTGCCTCACAGAGCTGAGGGACTTCCGCAATGGCCAAAGGCGTCGATCCCCTGACTTCACCATCTACCTCTGCTTTGGGCAGGCCTTCTCCAAGGCCAAGTCTAAGGAGTCCAAGCTCATCCTGGTCAAGGTGCAGTAGCCAAAACCCACCACTATCCCACTGCTGCCCAGGGAAGGGGAGAGATTCATGGAGGCCAGGGGAGCTGGGACGCTGGGTGCCTGAGGAGGGGGACCCTCGAGGTCAATTTGGGTGGGAGATGGAGGGTCTGGGTGCCTGAAGAGGAACCCTTGGGGACTGAGGCAGGTGGGATTCTGGGTGCCCAGGGATGGGGACTCCTAGGTAATGGAGAGGTGATGGAGTTTCCTCTGGGACTGGGCAAGGGGAGCCTCAGGGGCCACGGGAGGTGAGTGCTTGGGTGCACAAGGAGGGAGGGCCTCAGTGTGCAGTGGAAACGGGGATTTGGGAGCCCTCAGGATCTGGGGCAGAGGGAGATCTGGTTACCCAAGGAGGGGGTACCTTGGGGGCTGAGAGAGGTGGGGGAATTGAGTGACAGGTGAGGGGGACCCTTGGAGGCATGGGGGGCTGCATGACCAGGGAGGGAACCCTTGGGGACCAGGGAAAACATGGGGCAAGAGTGTGCCAGAGACCACTCGGGGTCTGGGTAGGATGGTGTGGAAGGAGCTGCCCAGGGACAGGGACCCTCAGGGGTGGGGCGGAGACAAAGGGTGCCCCAGACATCTCCTCCCTGCACTCCAGGAGGACAGGGCCATGCAGGTGGTTGCAGCCATGTCAGGCAGCTGCCCCTAACCCCGATGTTTTGCCGCTGCAGCTGGTGCCCAAGTTGTGCGAGTACTACTACGAGCAGGTGCTGCAGGAGGGAGCCTCCTCCCTCGACAGCCGCACCATCAGCCTGCAGCTCTCCAACTCCTTTGACCTCATGGAGCTCATCGAGCAGTACAACATGCAGCTGGGCTGACCCCACCTGCCCTGCTCCCCATGGCACAGGCAGCAGGACCACTGGGCATCCCCGGCTCTGCAAGCCAGCACCCCCCAACCCAAGGACAACTTCACTGACCAGTCCTGGAGCTCACACATTGCTTTTTCCCTCTGTCAGCTTCTATAGTGCGTGCTTTTGTGGAGTGTGGTAATTTACAGATTTATCTTCTTAATTTTTCCAAGTTAAAATATATATGTATAGAAATGTAGTTCTCTCTTGCTGCTGTTGCCTGGATATCTGCCTCTGCTATCAGTCTGAAATCTTCACCACTCCTTTCTACCCCCAAAACCATGAGTGTCCGTGCCCAGCCTTGTCTCAGCAAAGTCCCTGCTGGCAGGGGCAGGCTGGTATCAGAGAGCTTTATCAGCACCTTCTTCCCCTTAAATTTGAGTAGATGAGGTTACTTCCCAGTGTGAAGGGATGCATTTATCAATGCATTTATTTCCATGCATTAAGGCTGCAAACATGACTTGCAACCAGAATGTGTTGAAGACAGCTTGGCTTGGGCTAAACAAAAGTAATTCATCGCTGAGTGCTGGCCCAGAGTTACTCACTGGAGATGTTCTGGAAAAATAAGGCAGTAAGTACAACATGAAACACCCAGACCCCCAGCCCAGAGGTGCAGAGGGGGGGGTATCTCAGGAGGAGTGTGGAAACCAGAGGGCTGCCTGAAGATGGGGTGTGCCCTCCCCAGGCTGCAGGCAACTGCACCCCCTCATTTCAGGAGCCCGACCATCCCTGTTGGTCGCTGGGCAAGGGGAGGTAGCAGTGTCCTTACCTGCCTAGTGACCTGGATGCTGCTGGGCCCAAAGGTGGTGGTCCCGTAGCTTGTCACGTAATAGTGAGCAGAGGGCTGTGCTGGGGGCTCCTCCAGTGGCTTGGGTACTGTGAGAATGGGACACCCTTAGCACCTCAGCTCCATGAAACCCTTAGCCCTCCTTCCCCAGAGCACAGCTGCAGCACAAACTCAGGACACTGGGCTCACCTTTGGGCAGGAGCAGCTCTGCACCAAAACGGTGCCCACACGTCCCGCAGGTTTTAACATCTTCCTTTGTCCTGCGGAGGAAAAAGCCCAGGAAAGAAAGGAGCAGGAGCTGCCCTCAGCACTTCCCATAGACTATGATGCCAAAGCAATGGAAGAGGCTTGCTCTTCCCACCCTGACCTGAGGTGCAGCTGTTGGTGGCACAGCCACTGCCTTCCCAGATGCCTGAGCACTTTCAGCTCTTCATGGAACAGGCACATGTGGGCACATGTCCAGAGTGAACATCATGTGCCTGAGCCACATGATCTCAGCTGCTTCATCTTTCCCTCCATGCTCCAATTTCCCACACCAGTAAGTGTTAACACCACATGGGACATGAGCTGCTATGGTTGGGAGAAGGGCACTGTGGTGCCTGGTGACTTCCATGACAAATTTCACGTGGCTTTTAGAAGCTGACCAGCTGCACCAGCATTGCAGTACTGACCACCTGGGTCCTGCCCTTGCTTGGAGGGCACAGTGTGTACGTACGTGGCGCCTGTGCTGTCCATGTCCGGCCAGAGGAGCTCTGCGGGACAGCCGGACGTTCGGCAGGGAGTCTTCACACACGTGTGCAGCCCCGGCCACTCCTCAGCGAGCTTCTGGATGATGAGCACAACTGCCACGAGGAAGTCCCAGGCAAACTGGAACCCTTCCAGGCAAAAGGAGAATGTCTCATTTTCCTACAGCCCCCAGCCACCGTAGCCCAGGAGATTCTGTTGTGACCCACACATCACTTCCAGCCCACAGCCTCAACTGTCAGACCATTTCTCCAGTTAACCAAACCTCCAAAAGGAATTTAATTATATGTTGGAAGAGCTCCCCAACTTGGGTGGCCGTTTTGCTTATCACTTGAAGACCCAGCCTTAGAATGTACTCTGCTGGGGCCTTCTGGGGAAGGACGACCCATTTGCTCCATGACAAGAATGAAAACTTGGCTTTCCACTTGCATGTGATACCTCTAGAGGAGTCCTGAATGGAATTGCTTGGAGAAAGGGGAAGCCTTTAAGTGGACTGCTGGTGAACCCAGGCCAGACTAGGACATGTGGCAGAGGCTTCTTGGGACACTTCCTATAGGGCTGGAGGTGGCAGAGGCAGAGCTAAGGAGAGACATGGGGTTGGGAGTCATGAAATATGGATCAGGGATCTTACCTGTCCTTTCTGATGGCTTTCTGCAGCGTAGCTCCAGGTAGCTGTAGGCCCTCTGGTTATTCTCTTTGATGAGCAGAGGTTTGCCATTGCATACAAGCAGGCAGGTCACCTTGGCCACCCAGTGCGTGGAATAGAAGGAGCAAGCTTTCACCAGGAACCTGCAAGGAGATTGCCCATGGCTTTCACCACTTTTCTCCTAGCTTATCCCTAATGCTGGGAGAAAGCGTGGCAACAGATGGACTTGAAAATATAAACCAAGTTCAGTAAGAACAGGCACCAAATGAGGACCTTCCCCTTCTGAAAGCTCAAGCAGCAGGAGCAGCCTCTTAAACCAAGATCCTTCCAGAGTTGGCCATCTTGTCCTGGTTTTGTCTGGGACGGAGTTAATTTTCTTCCTAGTAGCCGGTACAGTGCTGTGCTTTGGATTTAGCATGAGAATGATGTGGATAACAGACTGATGTTTTAGTTGCTGCTGAGCAGGGCTTACATCATCAAGGATTTTTCAGGTTCTCAGGCTGCCCTGCCAGTGAGGGGGCTGGGAATGTACATGAAGCTGGGAGGGGACAGCCAGGACAGCTGACCCCAAATGACCAAAGGGTTATCTCATACCCAGTGGCATCATGCTCAGCATATAAACCTGGGGGAGAGCTGGCTGGGGGACCATTGCTTGGGAACAGGCTGGACATGAGTTGGTTAGTGCTGAGCAATTGTTTTTTATTTGCAGCACCTGTTTTTCTTGGGTTTATTTCTCTCTTTGCTGATTTCCTTTTCATTACAATATTATTATCACTGTTACTGTTATTATTATAATTTATTTCAACTATTAAACTGTCTTTATCTCAACCCATGAGTTTTCTCACTTTTCTGATTCTCTCCCCAGTCCAGCCGGGGAGAGTGAGGGAGTGGCTCTGTGGTGTTTGGTTGCTCATTGGGGTTTAACCACAACACCATCAGATACAAGTCCAGAAAACCAGGAAAAGTTCCAAAAACTGATGCAGTTCCAACACCCATAGAAACTAGAACATTCTTGGGTGAGACTGTGAGACCTCTGCCTGCCTGGATGGGCACAGATTAGCCAAACACCCCCCCAGATGAAAGGTGAACCAGAAGGAGCGTGGCCTTTGCTCACATCCAGGCAGTGAACATCGCAAGGGGTTCACCCAGGGCCCCACATGTGTGTGGCGCAGCTGAGAAGCCACGCTGCTATCTTGACTCCCAGCCTCAGGCCTCAGCAGATACAGTCTCAGGAGCCAAGGGCTTGCTGAGAGTCATCCTGGCACTGCACCGAGCAAACTCAATCCCACAACCTCATTGATGGCTGGTAACCGGTGCTTACCTCTGGAAGAAGCCCTCAGGTATTTCAGGTGAGAAGTAGGCACGGATGTGGAGGTCCTCGGGGTGATCTCCTCCCCACACCTCTGACACTTCCTCTGTCTGGTTCAGATAGGTTGGGAACAAGTACCAGGACTCGCCTTGGCTCCGTGTTGTCTCCCACGGCTTCCCAGGCACAAACTCCCTGGCCTGCGGGTTGAGTGCTTCAGTGTGCTTCACCTCCAGGCAGAGCTCAAAGTGCTCCAGGAGGCTGAAGAGCTTCCCTCTCCCTCTGTGAGGCCTGTGTCCCATGATTTCCTCAAAGACATCCCACATCCCTTCCGAACAGAGCTGGTGCTTCACCAAGGCACGCACAGCCTGGTGGCACAGCATTGCCTTTGACTTGAAGGTCCACACCCAGTTGGCTCTGTCCCTGATGGTGGCATGTTCCCCGATCAGCGTCTCCACAGAGATGCTCTCGAGCTGCTGGACGAGGTGGTGCCGCACCAGGAGCTGCATTGGAAGAGAAGGAGAGATGAGGTGGCAGTGAGAGGAGCCCAGCAAAGCTGCAGAACTTGGGCTCTACAGAGATGGTCCTGATCCCCACACTCACCTTGAACATTGTTATTAAAAATGTAGGCTGGAGAAAGACGGTACTTTCCAAGTGCTTGATTTCCTCATACCACACGACGAGCCCGATGCGGTGGAGGTACCGCAAGATGTCCTGGAGGAGCTCTCTGCCCAGGCTGGCCAGGTGCTCACGCTGGGAGAGTTTGCTGAGTAGGTAGTGGAGGTCCATCATGCCTAGAAAGAGATGCAGGAGGTCAGCATGCATCTATCAGACACAGCATTCCAAGGCAGATGCTTCAGAGAGCCAACAAACACCCATGTCACCTATGCCATCCCTGTGGAAGTAGCTGGGATCAGAGTGGTGCTCGGTGACTGTGACCAAAAATGTTCTGCCTCTCCTCAGCTGTCCAACTGCCACCCTGAAGCTCCCACAACTTTGCCTTGCCTCAGCAGTGGGAACAGCCTGCCAGGACTTTCTGAAAAACAAGGCTAATACTGTTTTTTTGTTTTTTTTTTTTTAATCATTGTTTGAGGAAGCAGGTTTGTTTCCAGCTAGAAAATCTCAGATTGACAGTTAAACCTCAGACTGTCGTTCAGCAATGGAGAGAGACAGGCAACAAAATCTGGCTTATCTCCACAAAAGAAAAGCATTTGCTCCTTGTTCTCTAACCCTACAGTGGCCAGAGGGGCCAGAGATGTCACTGGGAACTGGTGGTGTTCATACCTGCTTTAAGTATGTAAGGAAGGGGCTGGAGCTGCCTGCTAGTCCTGCTAAGTCATAGGACACATGGAGAAAGGGTCTAGGGAAGGCTAGGGGACATTAAATAAGATTAGCAGGATGTAAATTTGAAAACCACATAGTTGCATTAAAGCTGTGGAGCTCCTTCCTGCAACATGTTTTTAATTGCTTATACAGGTAAAAGGGGAAAAAGAAAGACATCACTGGAAAGCAAGAAACCAGACAATGTGGCCTGCTCAGGCGTGCTCAGCATTATCACTGCAAGGTCTTCAGCAGTGACCCCGCTGCCACACAAACAGGGCTAGAAGGTGCACAAGCACTGGAGAGCCCCTCCCCAATTCAGGAAAGCACTGGAGAGAGCCTGTCCCAGGCACAGGACAGAAGCTCCTCTCAGAAAGGTGTGGCAGGGGTGACAGCACTCACCATGGTCTGCCATCTCCTCGCTCTGAGCAATATCCACGATGGCAGCTTCCACCTGCCTGTAGATGGGTGGCAGCACTCGGACAACCTCAGGGAAGAGCTCCTCATTCTTCACATGCTTCAAAATAGTGGCCTCGAGCTTTTTGATGTCATGGTGATCCGTGCAGTTGACAGCAACTAAGTTTAAGATCTGGAAAAGAGGAAGCACATACCTGACAAAAGCACATCCAGAGGAGTTTTTTAGCCTGTGAGGTAAAAAAACCATGAGGTCACCCAGGATGAGACACACCACTGGCTCAGCTTCAGAGGGCACTTCCTTCACACCTCTGTTCTACGGCACTTCCTGAAAATCACCTGGTGACGGTAAATGACCCCGCACACTCCTTCTCAGGCACTTGCTACAAGCCACAGGAGGAGATGCCCATCACCTACCAGGGACAAGGACCCTGCAGGTCACAGCCAGGGGTTACCATGTCCACCCCAGCCTGGGGAGGGACTGCAGTAGTGGCCTGATGCATTCGCACCAGGTCACCTTAGCCAGTAGCACACTGGGCTGCCAGAGACAGCAGGGTGACAGCCAGCCAGAACCCAGGATAATCTCAGCCCTACGGTTAACGTGCAGCTCTCCATCTCTTTCAGCCTCTCCCACTGGTCCACGTAAAACTTGGGCTCCTCACTGCCCTCCAGGTTGTCGATGAAGTAAGCAAGGTTGCTTTTTCTCTCCACCAGCATGGCTGTGATCCTGGCCATGATGTCATGTGTCTTCTCTGCTACCTCCTGCTCCTGGCAGCAGTCCACATGGGTTCCCACGGGAAGCACCACTGAGTTTGGGACTCGCATGGACAGGTTATTGATCCAGAAACCAACTAGCTCCTTGAAAGTTTTGTCATTAGTTTGGTACCTGGGGAGGGAGAAAAAGAAAATCCCAAATTCACATCTCATCCTCTGGATCTCCAGCCAACTTCCACCAGTAGAAGCCTGACCACACACTCTGTGCTGTCCCAGGAGCTCACTGGACAAGAGCTCAGATCTCAGAAGCTGACATGGGCTGTATCCAAGCTCATCCTTCAGTTCCCCATGCTTAAGCTATGGGGTGTAGCAGAGTCAAACCCTGCTGTGGATAAGAGCATCCCTCTGTAGCACCAAACCCAAACTTAATGCTCCCTCCATGTTCAGGGAACACCACAGGATACAGGAAGGATCACAGGGATTTGCTTCTTGCAAAAAGCAAGTCCATTTAGATGGGATTTAGTTGTCACATAAGGAGTTGATGCTTATTCAACCCCTCCAAACAGAGGCCTTTAGCTAGGTGATGACAGAGCTGGTGGATTAAAAGGTTGATCTGCAAAAAGGGGGAGAGGGAGAGCCAGCTATGCCAATGGTGAGAAGACGAGGCCTCAAGGTCCAATGGAAATGGTGTGAATTTACACAGTCCAAAGTTCCCGCAGGTCCTTTTTCATTTACCCACTCTACCTGGAATCCAAACCAGCTCAGCACTTACACGTGAAGATTGATGACAAGGATGACGAACGCCTGTGGGGTGATGAACACGTGGTGAGTCATGTAGTATTCCAGCTGGCCAGCAAAGTCCCAGAAGAGAAATGTGAAGTCCTCAATCTGGAACTCACTGATCTCTATCCCAACTGTTCGCTCTTCCTTGGGCACCAGTTTGGATTGCCCTTGTTTCAGGCTTCTGCAGATGGTGGACTTCCCTGCCAGTGAGGCCCCCAGGAACATGGTCTTGATCCTCTTGTCCTCCTGCCCGAAACCATGCTGAAGTTGGTTGAAGTAATTCCGGATCTGCTGAATGCCACCAGCACACACTTCACTGGGAGGCTCCCGGAGGGGGTTCCCACTGGCCTTAAACATTTTCAGGGATTGTCCCTGGAAGAGCTCCTTGGGGAGCTGGCGAAGGGCATTATTCTGCACATGGAGCTCCTGTAAGCGTGCCAGCTGCAGGACGGGCTGCGGGAAGGTCCGGAACATGTTGTTGGAGATGTTGAGGTACTGGAGGCTGCCTCGACAAGCTGCCAGGTCCCTGGGGAGGGCACAGAGACGGTTGTTGTTCAGCCGCAGGTGCTTAAGCCTGGGGAGATGGGAGAAAACCCCCTCCGGGATGATCCGGATTTGGTTCTGATTCAGCTCAAGCCTCTCCAAACAGACCAGGCTCTGGATTTCATTGGGGAAGTCCACAAACTCATTCTTGGACAGTATCAGCTTCTTGAGATTGCAAAGCTTAGAAACGCCTGTGATGCTCCTGAGCTTGTTCCTGTCGAGGTCAAGGCTCTCCAGCATGGAATTGCTCAGGACTGCAGGAGGGAGCACACGCAGCCTCTGGGTGGAGAGATTCACTTCACGCAATCTGTCCTCCTGCTCCTGACCTGGACACATGGGACAGGGAAGGTGGTTAAGAGACTTTGACCCTTTGGAATTGCAGGCCATTTTTTCTTTTTTTCTTTTTTTTTTTGCATGACTTTGGGATAATTTTGGCCAGCAAGGAAAAGCAGAGGAGCTGATTGAACAGTGCAACAATTACTGCTTGAACAGCTCCTGTGCCCTCTCAAGAGAGGAAGTGAAGCTGAGGGTCTTGGCTGGGACTGAAGATGCAGGAACAGTTCCCACCAGATGCTGACCTGCAGCCCAAGTGTCACATTAACAGATTTGCTCTCACGCTTTGAGCCCTGCAAGATCTCCAGCCACAGATGCGTCTACCCCAAAACTGGGAGTTTTCTAATCCCAGCAGTGGGCTGCGGGGGCAGAGCCGACGTCAGGACAGCTGCTCCCCAAATAACTCGCCCAGCCTACTCACAGCTCTTGACCACAGCTACGGGGATGCACTGAGGCCAGGGCCAGCGCGTTCAGACACTTCCTCTATCACATCCTCCCCCCTCCAGATAATGCTGTGATTCCCTGCAGGGATGCTCCCAGCTCTGGGAGACTGGGGAAATAATGCAGGGATGGTGGGGTTCCCCAAAGGACAGGGAACACTGGCAGTGGCTCAGTGATGGCTGAGAATGTCCCCAAACAGAGGGCGTTTAGAGAAGAGAGATTTGCTGGTGAGGAGAGCGTCAACAGCATGGGGATCACACAATACCAGAGCAAAACATGGTTAGATTTGCTTTCCTCTCCCTTGTTTCACTTCCTCCCATGACGCCAAGCATGGCATCCCCTTATGCAATGCACCCTGCTCAGGACTGACTCATCATTTCTCAGCATCATCACTGAAATGTGGGACATTCTCCAAGCCCAGCAGTAAAGCAAGCTTTCATCCCCTCCCAAATGCCCAGCCTCTCCCTCAGGGAGAAGCCAAAGAACTCCCACCACCACTGAGCCAGAGCAGTGAAGAGCCAGGGCAGCTACTCACAGGCTCTGGGCTGGGCCATGACCCTGCAGCGTGGCACAGCTGGATCCTCCAGTCGCTCGCCTCTGCCTTTCGTTTCCTCCTCTTGTGTTGCTCCCGCCTCCCCGAGCTCTGCCAGAGAACCCCACCCTCTCTTTCTCCATCCAACCTCAGAGCAGCTCTCAAGAACCTGAGTACCTCTGGCCAGATGGCAGGGCTGGGTTTATGTCCCAAAAGCAGTACTGGAGGTCGCCTATGAGACAAACACAGAGGCAGAGTAGGCCCCGAGTCAAATTCCTGGTGCAGCACCCCTCCCTGCCTGAGCTGAATGAGCTTTTGGCACCACCACTCTTGCATAGGAATGAAAGGACGCTAGAAAGAGGTTATACTGTTACCAAACTACTGTCTGTATTGAATAAATAAGATTTCTTCCCTTAAATAGGCAGCAGCATCTCATCCAAGAGGGCCAACCAGAAAGGGAAAAAAAAAAAAAAGCAAGTAGTATACACAGTACACTAGAAAAACTGTTTTCTAGAACATGCCAGAAGAGGCATTTTTAGGTATGTTTCTCACTGCCTTTCCCAGGAGGCAGCTTACAATGTGATAATTTAATTTTAATGGCAGACAAAATGAAAGAACCAGTAGTCCTGTTCATGTAACTTCAGCAGAAAGCACATGCAGAAGGTGTAGTTTTCAGTCTCAGCACTCCTCAATGGCTACAGTAGGTGCAGAAGCAACAAATTTAACAGGCCTTACGGTGCAGGCACTCCTAAATAAACCCTGCAACAGGCTGCTATCTTTACTGCCAGTTCAAGGGTAGCAGTAAACAAGAATTCAAAGCAGTGAAACAGCCCGAGGAATGAAACAGACTGACGCTGTCTTCCTGGTAAACAGTGTAGTTACTTCTATTATTTGGTCACGCCTTGTTTTTCACACCACCTACCCTTTTTCACTCATACACACAGGTTATGGCAAAATTGCTCCTCTGAGATATTCAGAGGTGTCCAATTTCCAGCCTAAGTGTAGGCACAACTAGATAACATTCTCTCATTCCTATGCCAACAGTGCCATGAAGTTTCTGAATTTTTTTTTGTCAAGAAATCTATCAGGAGTGTTTGTATTTACAACCCCACACCCATGTTCTACGTATGTATTCCAGCTCCAAGTTCAGCTTGAAAACTATAGCTTCTCTGCCAGCTGTTCTCCTGCAGTGTGTCTCTTCTGTGTCTTTTCCAAAAATCTGCAAAGCAACTCCAAAGCTATCACTTCCTTATTGTCCATCCAGGCTGCACTTCCACAGAGGAAGCATAGAGAACCAAAGATGATTAACTCCAAAATGCTCAGGATTGATCCATAAACACTCGTCTGGCACAGTAAGTGATGGGAGTGAAGCATTGTGCCAGTCCATACACTACTGGTATACAGGCTTGTTTTGTTTAAATAGTAAAAAAAATAAACTCTCCAAACCAGTTCCCGTGAGGGGAAAGCCAGCTTTTTGAGTTGTAACTTACTGGTTTTCTCTTCAATTTCTCTGTGAAACATCTCCCCCCCTAGCAGGATTTGATGGGGAATGATTCAAGTCAGGTTCAAGGGTGCTGAATATCATTTAAAGGCCTGTATTTCAGATGGTCACTTAAAAGACCTGTTGCTCTGCAGTACCTGCAGGCAAGGAGTTTTGCTACAGCAATTGAGATGAAGTCAGGATGAGCGCTGGACTCCTTTGATTCTTGATAGGAATCTGCAGTTCTCCAGCAGAGGAGGAGGGACAATTACTAATCCAACTCCAATAGTCTTCCACAAGCACAGTATTCCTTATGCAAGAGCCAAGCGTGCAGGTTTACACGGAACAGCCAGGCCAAGAGGCAGATGCAAGACAAACAAATGACACCTGCTACAGGACAAAAACCATTCAAAATAACTTTATAAACTCTGTCACATATCTGCTTTGTACATCAGTTCAACCTTATCCTTCGGGCTTGTTACGGAAAATTGACAACGCTTGCTTTTTGTTTTGCTTTTTCCTGAAAGGCAGACACAAAACCAGCCATCAGTGCATTATTTACACAAGTGCAACACAATCTCCCACCCCAAAATTAATTTTTTTCACTAACAAGGTACTTCCAACAGAATGTAAATGAACACCACAGCTTGAGCAGTGTTTCTGAAGTCAGTTTATAATAGCTCATTTCTGCAATCCCCAAATGCCAGAGCGAGTAAAGCTTCGCTCACCATCCAACGGGCTAAAAATAAAACATTTCAAGTATTAAATCAGAAATTTCTAAAGACAATCTGTATTTCGATAAATAAACACAAGGGAAACAGTATACAGCTCTCAATATACTGTATGAAAAGTGGTGTCCAGTTTCAAACTTTAGCAAGACAAGTGCACAGCCCAAAAATGTGATCAAAGTAACCCTGAAAACTGCAGCAATCCGGGAGTTCCAAACATTAATCTCTTCTGTGTTTCCCCTCGAATTACTCTGCTGGTCTGAGGCATTTGATTGTTGTTTAGTTCTACAGCTGTAGGTAATCCAAAAAAGTCCTAAATTCATTCCCATATGGAAACAATTCAAGAGAAGGTTCCTTAGATAAAGTCTATTATCATCTTGTTTCTCTGCACTCTGCTTACAATGCGATGCAACTGCAGGTCTGTTATTCCCATAGTGTCCACAGCTAGGACAAGCTCAGTCCAAGTTGTGCTGACTGTGGCTTGCTCTCAGTTTTCCACTTCACGTGTGTCTTCACCATCAGTTTTCTTATGTTTCCTCATATGTTTGTATTTTTCCACATACGCCTTCACCAGGTTAGCCACCTTCATAGGGTTGATCTCTCCACTTTTGCTGTGGCAGATCTGCAGGGGATCAGAAAGGGCACTTGGTCAATGACAGCAGCTCAGACAAGTGGCAGAGTGACCCTAAGCTGGCCAGGGGAGCCAATTCCTGCACAGACCCCCAAGGCTCATAGCAGGGTACACAAAGCAGAAAAAGACAAGAGCAGTATTTCCTTCAAGCATTCCAGGAATGGCCCAGAGCTTATCTACAGAGCACCAACTGAATGCAGAGGCATCTCAAATCAAAATTACTTATTTTTACTACAGGCTTTTCCACCCATCCGTCCAGTTTTACACAACACGTGGTAGACAAGGAAGTGTTGACATCCCAGTTTTGGGATGTTTTTGAGGAAGCAATGCTCAGATTAAAAGAATCTGGCAGTTTTGAGAACACATTTTGAGACAAGGGATAAAGAACAGACCTTACACAAGTTACTTGATCTCTCTTCAGAGAGGAGTTCAGAATGACTTCAGCAGCAATTGGCACTGCTCAGCTCTCTTGCAAACAACACTCGATCACTCATATGGGTCACACAGAAGATGTGAAATTACAGCCATTACCTTGGAAATTTTTATGATGGAATTTCTCAGTCAGGTATAGCAAGAATGCAGAGCAGGGAGAAAATACAGTTCTCTGAGGTATTAATTAACTGCCTTGACCACAGGAGCATTACTTCCCCTCAGGAGACAACATTTACTTGCTGACTGCGCCTTTCGTAGACATGATCTACTCAGCACTAAGATTTGAGACACAAGTTAGTATCAGCAAAATTGCAAGGCCCTCTTCCGAGGTTAAGTGACACCAGAGATGCTCAAGGACCTAATGCACAAAGTATTTTCTTACTTTATCAGAAACAGCTAGAATTCTGGCTGAAGGTCCTAGTGAGGGGGATTTGACCATTCTCATCCAGGGCAGATACCATGTAACATTTCAGCTCAGGCAACTGAAGCTTAGCAATGTTCTTGTCCACTGAAAACATGACCTCATAAAAGGAACAGACTGACAGCTCTCATCAATGGCACCAATCAGTCTGGCTTAAAGCAACTATTGCTTCATCACAGGACTGCAGAGCATGAGTCAGGGTCCAAACACCTGCTAGCCCAGTTACGGCATGTAATTGCTGAAATGGCAAGTGCAATCTAAAGTACTCCCACTTATGTAATCACCTGGCCCAGCTCCTCTCCACTTCTTTTCACTGGGCCCTCACCTTTTGTACTGCTTTCCGAAGGATGCTCTTGTACTCCTCCTTTGTAATCTCCCTCTTCTGGTAAAAAGGTTTGATGGCAAGTTTCACTTCTTCCACAGCCCTTTCTTGCATGTGAAGCTTCTTCATGTACTGCACAGGAAAGAGAATTTCATTACCTTGTGCTGTCTTGGGAATGGTTTCTGAACCTGTTTTTCTTAGAAATGCTCAAACAACGAAAATTCTCATTTCACAATTTCAACAACCCAAGTAATCACCTTGAAGTGATTTCCTTTACTGTCAATTACTGTCTTGAAACAAACACCAGTTTGTGCTATGAGGAGCCCTTGCTTTATGTAACATTTATTCTGTATCTCAAAGAATGTGTTTTAAGCAAGTGACTACAACGTGCACTTTCTCATTTTGGCCTCCTCCTTCCCTTCCAACAGCTCTGAAGTAAACACACATCCAACAAAAGGCATCAGATTCTAAAAGCAGCAAACCACAACTGTGGATATAAAGCTTCAGATAACTCTGAAGACAATCTGAAAATTGCAGAGTTACCTATGAAGTAATGATTACGGGTGCCATCAAAACAAGTTCATAAAAACTGTTGCTCACAAATGGAGGCTCAGTGGGAAATGCATCTTACTGTTTGGTTATATGGTATGAAGCAAAATAATGGGCTAAGTTGTTTTCGTTCTTGTGTTAGCACCCACTGTGCCCAGAGTAGATGGTCTGTGCAGCAAACCCAAAACTCAGCAGCAAGGGATTTGCACTCAAAGATCTTCAAAGTGTTTTACTATCTCTGCATTTTCAGTGCTGAAAAGGAACAAAATACGGTCCTACCTCTCTACAGGACTGTTACGAGAATTGACATTAATTTCAAAGCTGGAGGGGGAACAAGAAAACCAGGTGTTTAGAGAAACTTGAACACTGTGGTTTCTGGAAAGTCCCTTCTAAATATTCATGCAAGAAAGTTTCAGAACTTTAAGCAAGTATTTCAGATGTTTTAGTCCCTCTCTGTCTTATTGTGATGAACCAATAGAAAGCAGAACCCTCAAATGGAATAAATCCCAAATGAATTCAAAGAGAGGATTGCCTGCTTCTCCTGGGTTAGCACAGTCAGTCACTAAAAACCAACAGGGCTGGGAAAATACAGTACAGAAAGTTTAAAAATCCCCCAAATGAAAAAGTTCAAATAAACAGCTCATTAATTTTATGCGTTCACTCACTTCCTCGTTTTTCGTTTTATCCACTGGAGGTTTGGGTGCTTTGATCTTTTCCTCCGCACTTCCAACAGAAGCAGCTTGGATTCCTGGCTCAGATGCCGTAGCCAGGCTGCCCGGCTCTGGGGTGAGGCTCTGTCCTGCCACGCAGCCAAGAGCTGGAAGACTTCCCTGCATGATGAACTGAACCGTGGGCTGGCTCACCGGGGCGTAGGGGGGCAGGCTGGAGGGCAGAGCTGGTGCCAGAGGGATGTTCTGACAGTACACCTGTGAAACAGACACCCCTCCTAAACACTTGTGCTAACAAGACACAACATCAGAGCAGGACTTTCAGAGCACCTTTTATCCACCACAAGCTACCACCAGCCCCAATCCCCTTTTAACGGGTGGACAGCACAGACTGATGGCTCAGACCAAGGCTACCAAGCCAACATTTACAGCCTGATCACAGCCAGGAAGAAGCTCTCAGCTTCTCAGGCAGCACCATCTTTCTTGCAAGCTACTGCTGAAAGCAGAAGCTGCATGTACAGAGCAGAATTAAAAGATAATACATTTCTTCAATTGTAAGGAGCACCTAAGAGATTAAATGATTGGAGGATTGCTGAGGTGTATAGGCTACATGAAATGTACCACACGCAGAGGAAGGCAAACTGCCATGAAAGGAGGGTGTTGTACAACAAGGGCACAGATGAGATGGGATGCCTTCCATGACACTTGGGTGCTGGAATAGGAACCAACCTGAGAGGAATCTAGATCAGGAAACATAGGCTCAGGAATCATATAATTGGTTGGAGGAGGCTCATTTAACTGCACCTGATTTAACGTTTGGTTCAAGTCCTCTGCTTTCCAGGCCCCTTCTTTTGCTCGCTGAAGTTTGTAAAACGGCATCCCTAGGTATCCCAAGAGAAGGAAAAGAAAACATATTAAGAACAAAACAATCTGTCAAAGATTCAAACCCAATTCTATTTTTAAAATTAAAATAAAAAGCATCTAAGAACAAAACTAGCTATAAAAGGATTTTTTTAGCAGTCATTTGTATTCTAAAGCTTCTGATATAGAAAGCTTCTCATCCCCTTGAGCAATAGCTTTCTACCGGGTTCATCTGTTGAGTAACCAACAACAACAACACAGGCAACTCTGTCAACACAAATAGCACAGGTTCCCAACCCAAACTGTTTCTAGCAGCTTTGGTTTAGCAGCATTCACAGGAGTGAGCCACAGAGACTTGTCACGCTCCTTGGTTTTGAGAAACGTTTATAAATTCTGAAGGCAAAGCAAGCATTCTAGTTAAGTGCAGGAAGGGTGGGACATGGGCTGCCAGTTCAGAGATGGGGCTGTTGCACATGCTTCACGAGCAAGCAAGCTGCCACTGGCTGAGCTGTGCTGACAGCACGTCCTCTCCAATTCATTAACACAACTCACCTCGTCATTTCAACCAGCGCAAAATGCCAGCTCTCAGGACTGCAAACCACAGCATCATCCCAGCTCAGATGACAGAGCTCTTACACTACAACCAGGTTTGGCCAGGCACCAAAACCCTAAGCCTTATACAGCCTGTTTAAACTGCTGTTTGTTTTCCAAAAGAGACTTACTTGGAGCTTTTCCAGAAGACAACGTGTTGCTTTCCTCCTCTTGAAGATTCCAGGTAACTCTTTTCACTGGTGCTTTTGATTTCAAGGGAGGACCCTGAGGTACCACTTCCAGCTCAGGCTTAGTGAAATTACTTGTATTTTCATTTGAGACAAGGCACTCCTCCTTAACCTCCCTCACGCAATCCGTGACTTTGCTTTTAGATGAGCTTTGAATCGGTGCAGCCTCAGCTGGAATGTGCATGATAACTTCCTTCTTTGGGGGTTGTTCCATCAGAGATGGACATAATGCAGTATTTTCTATTTTAACTGTAATCTCTAGGTTTGTATTGCTACAGCTACCAAGCACTGCTGCATCAATACTATTCAATAAGTCTGTTTCAGCAAAAGAATCCACGTCACCAGCTGGGACACAAATGTTTGTGATCTCTGGCGCAGGGAATGCAGTTTCACTGCTCACTTCCTGACAGATGGGCTCTACCTTTATAGTTTCTTGGACTTCTCTCAGCTGAACTGGGGTCTCAGTCTGTATTTCCTCAAGTTTGACATTTGGTTGGATGGTTATGGAAAGCCCTTCTAGTATCAGCTCCTCTTTTGGCTCCTGTTTCAAAGAATGGGGTTGCTCCAGACACCTGGTCACATTTTCAGCTGGAGGCTTTTGATCCTTTTCTGGTGCAGGAGGAAGCGAGGTCTCTTTTGATCTGTGTTTCCTTTCTTTGGAATGTGATCGGGATCGCAGTCTTTTTTCCTTTGATTTGCTGCTTTTGTGCTCCCAAGATCGAGATGCAGATCGAGACCGAGACCTCCACTTCCTCCTCTCCTGAGATCTGGATCTTGATCTCTTTCTGTCCCTTGCCTTCAAACTACTTTCTTTATCATACCTCTCATAGCTTTTGTCCCTCCTGTGCTTCCGCCTTTTAGTCCTCTCAGCGCTGTTCGACCGGGAGCGGTCCCTCCGCCTTGATCTCGAGCGAGACCGTCTTTTCTTTTTCCTGTTTTCATAAACATCAGAAGTACTTCCAGGACTACCTGAACGTGACCTAGATTTCCTTCTGTCCCTAGACCAAGAAGTTTTTGCCTTTTTATCCTTGGTTTTATCCTTCGTTTTCTTTTTTTTAGATCGTTCGTGACTGCTAGAACGGTCAGTAGAAGACCTCCTGCTCTTGGATTTTAACATGTGTGTTTTGCTGTGCTCTTCCCCACCTGACCAAGAGGTAGATCTGGAGCTTCGGTCCCTTGAGTGTGCTCTGTCTCTTGACCCTGAACGTGATCTCTTATGCTCTTTGACAAGTGCTTTTTTCCTTTTCATCTTCTTCTTGCTTCGGGAGCTGGAGTTTGAACAGGATCTAGAACGTGACCGCCTCTCTGCCTGTTCTACCTTTTGGACTTTCTGCTGACCATCACTCTTTGAGGGACTATCTGGTTCTATTTTCACATTAATACTAGGTCTAATCAATTCCTCAGCATTAAAGAACACATTAGGTCCTTCTCTACTTTCCTCCTTTAAACACTTTGTATTAGAAATTTCCTTAACAGCAGATGAAGTGCAAGGACTGCTTAGGGCGTCTTCCTCACCCACATTGTCTCGTTCCTCTGTATCAGAGATCTGTTCTACAATCCTGCCTGCTACTGTCACGTCATCACGAGACTCTGTGTTACCAGATGGCACGTCAGAGTCAGTCCCAGATCCAAATATATTTTCTACCCTGTAAGGGGTGAAACGACGGACAGTTTGAAATGTCTGAACTTTCGGATTTTCAATGGAAATAGTCCTGGTGATATTGGTTAGTGGGATCCCTGAGCCAAGCCTTTCAGGACTGCTGTTTGCTGAACTCGAGTCCGATCCTGTTGGCTCAAAGGGATCATAGATTTCACTTTTGACCTGCTTCTTTTTTACTGAGAAAAGAGTTGAAGGACTCTCCTTCTGCTGCACTTCATCATCCACAGGGCGGAAGGTATTACAAAATCCTGGGTTAGACAGCCTGCTGGGATGGCCTGTGTTCCCGGGAATATTGATTTTAAAACTCTCAAAAGAGCCTGGGCCTTTGCCCCTTGAAGTGCCCAGCAGCGATGAACCGCTAGAGCCGCCGGGATGGGTGGAGAAAGACACTCCGCTTGGACGCGTCTGCTGCTGTGGTTCCTTGGAATTTGACTTCTGACTTTCCACCCTGCTACCCTTTCCTGGTTGATTAGAGCTCTCTTTGCCAGTCAGCTGGGTTATACAGGAGCTGGGGATATCACAGCTTTGGCTTCCTGCAGGTTCTGGCTCCACCTGCTTGCTGCTGGTTTCTTTTTTAATCTTTGGTATCCTGGGAAGCTCAAAGATGTCAATTCTCTGGGAAGGTGGTTTTACTGGCTGCCTCACAGTTACAGCTTTTGAGCCAGAATTCAAGTTACAGCTCAGGGGCTTTGAAGACGAATCAGTGGGTACAAAGTTTTTAGATTTTCCATTAAATCTGGGTATTTCATCTAACTTTGAGCCATGCCTGCTCAAAGGCGCTGTATTCTGAGTCTGGACAGACCTGGGTGTCATTGAATATTCTGATTTTACAGTTGCCTTTTCCGGTGCAGTCTGTGCAGGGCTTGCTCCAAACTCACTCCTGCTCAGCAAGGGTGCAGGCGATGAGAACAAGGGTCTGGAGCGAGTACTCAGCCCCGAGGAAATGGAAGGTCTGGCCATGGAGCTACTTGCTGTGGTCCCTGAGAGCGCTGTACTTGGGTGGGTGTTATGGCCTGAACCATCCTCCACTCTCGAGTCACTGGCTGATTTTCTGTGAAATGGAGCTACGGCACAAACAGACAATTCAGCTTTTCAGGACATAGCTGGACATTTTCTGCCAATGTTAACAGAGTCCTAAGCTAATTATTTTACATTCCACTGTGGTTTGCAGACACGCTGCACAGTAATAAGGAAGTCCAGCAGTTCTTTTAGTCAGACACTCACAGTTTAGTGCCAGACAACCACATCTTTGAGGCAAACACTAACGTTTATGAAATAAATGATTCTGTTCTTTAGGTATCACCTGATTAGTGCTTATTATCCTGTAGCTGCTGATTGACAGAAATTACTGTAACAGCAGACATTAGAGGTACTTATTTTAAGAACAAAGCTCTAAGTTTCAAATTGAACAGATTCTTTTCAAGTAATGCCACGCCAAGGGAAGACACAGCTGGAGATGATAGCACATATTTAGAACTTTACTTTTGCAAAGACATTTCTTGCTAAGGTCCTTCATCCTGCTCTTCAAACTGAAATACAGATCACAGGCATGGCAGCAATGCATGACACATGCCAGAAAAACTGGGTACTAAGATAACTCTGGTCTATCCAGTCCTACATTTTTTATAACAAAGCAAAGCATGAAGCCACCATGCAGTTCTTTTGAAAGAAGAAAACTATGTATTTAAACGAAAATCCTCCAGTAACATTTCAGGACTGCATTTAAACACAGACAAGCAACACTATTTCAGAACATCCATCTTATAAAACAGATTACTTTTGGCAGCTACTGAATCTATCCTACGAATTCCAAGGCTCAGTAGGAGTATCCCTAAGCTTAAAGCTATGCAGCCTGTAGGATCAGGGCAGATGTGGATGAAACAAAGAGGCAGATAGTGCTATGAGGTGCAGAGTCCTTACCTTCCTTCTTCGCTGTCAGTGAACCATCTCTGTTGATGACCACATCTGAACTGCTCATCATGAGAAGGCTCTGTCCAGACAGGATACTTCCCAACAGATCAGGCACAGGAGCAGCTTCTGCTTCTTGATCAGGACTCAAGGCAGGCACACTGCTTCTGCATGTTTCAGAGGGATTACATTTCCTTTATTCTTACAGCACTTTACAGCACACACACATTACGTTAAAAAGAAACCAAAGTCAAGGGCATAAACAGAGGTCAGCCAGGGAAGTTCACTTGTAGTTTTGGCTTCACTAGAGTCCTTAAGTCCCCATCTTTCTCTGACAAACAGAAGGTGAAGCTTTTACTGATTTCCCACAGGAATAACACAAGATAAGAAAGTAATCATATCTGAGACTTTTAGTTGGCAAATGCTGGTGCTCACTGTGTTGTATATGAAGATTAACTTTCCAGTGCATTTAAAATGCATTTTTGGAGGATAAACAACTGATTACCACATAAGAGATATTTCTATCCTAGCTGCCTCTCTTGCCCCCACTAAATCACAAACACAAACATATTCCTCAGGCCTACACTTCTATCTAAAAAAAATGACTGTGCTTGAACCAGTGTTTAACCACAAGGTGCCACTGGTAGGGGTAGCTAAGAGCATGGCACAGAGAAATTACACTGAAAAACAACTGCAATGCTCCCACACATGGGACAGCACAAACACTCCCCTTCATGCTTTGCTCAATCTTATGAAGATGGTTTAAGTTCTCAGTTCTTGAAATATGGACTGATAAGGTGTTTCTAGTGTTGGGCGTTTTAGATTTTCTTTCTTTGCTTTTGTGTTGATGGGATTTGGGGGGTTGTTTTGTTTGAGTTTGCTAAAAAACAAACTTCCAAAGGGACCTAGGTCTTTGAGGGAGCTAGATTTCATTTCTGTATGACAACAAAGCAAACTTTATTCACATAATGTACACCAAAACACCTGTAATAACATACAACAGAAAGATAAAATGGGAACACTAAAGGAAACTGCTACTAAGGCCAGACCAGGAAACTCAGTGTAGCCCAGGTCAGTGGAGCCTTTAGAAGAGCTGAGTATCAGCTAAACAGTTCTATCTTCTAATCAATATGTTACTCAAATAACTCTGAGGACATGAAAAGCTTCCTGAAAGGCTCCCTTCAGGACTAAAATGGGAAAGGTAGACAAATAATCCAAGTTATCATAGAAACAGACTACCCTAATCCTGAGAAACCAACCTTCACCAGAAGACAGATGCATTAGAGGACAGTTATGTAAACCTTTCACACCTTTAACCACTTAAGCTGCGCTCCCTTCATTTCTCTTCAGCTTCCTCAGGCTTGCAGGTTTCTGTTACTCTGTTGGTACCTGCCTCAGTGACTTTCCTCATCCCTTTTCTTCTCACCATGCTCCCGATTCCCTGTGTCTTATCCCTCAGTCCTGAAAATTCACTGTGGCTGCCAGTGGGGGGCAGCCAGGACTCCTGGCCTTGGCAGGCTTGCAACACAGAGATAGCAAAGCAACTGTTAAACTGCAGGATCAAACAAAGCTTCTTCTCAATTTTCTGAGCTCCAACAAACAGCAGCAGAACTCCGTGAGATGGGTACAGCCCTCACCTCCTCAGGATGTGCAACTGGATTCCCCAGTTGCCAAGTGGAAGAAGCAAGTGGTTTTTAAAAGGTTAATGAGACTGGGATTCAAAACATACTAATGGGGTTATTAAATAGTCACAAAACAAGAAAGTAAGAAGAATCAGATTAGGGTGGAAATACCAATTTAAAATTTCAACAGAAAAGTTAAAGGTATGATGAAAGTGTGTATGTGTTCAACATAACCAAAGAATCCTTGCACAAACTGATGTGGTTATTTATCTACGCTTGTGCAGGCAAGCATGTACACACACATGCATGTTTTAGAAGATAGGGAAGAAAAGAGTTAAACAAGGATGATCACCAGATTTACTCTTTTGTTAGGGTCATTAGATAGCTAAGAATAATAAAAAAATAATCGACTTTTACCTGGGAAGTCCCACAGAAACAGGTCTAGCTACAGGACGGTGAGACCTCAGTGCTGACTGGGAGAGAACTCTCCTTTTGGCACTCACTGGTGAATCTGGATTTGCTGGAACCTCTTCATTACTGTGATAAAACATGAACCCTGAAATTGTCTGAAATGTTTTTCACATCAAAGAGATGATACCGTAATGACAGATACAGTTAGAGAGCATTGTATGTTTTATTATGATATATTAAAAAATATTTGTGCAATATACTTATTTTCTGTTCTGCCCAAATAGAACAGCTTGATTCAAACAACAGAGACTCAAATGTATATTTTCATATCTAAAATGTTAAATAGACAATTTTCTTTTATGAAAGGATCCAAAAGAAGTATTCAGTGGAAAATAAAATTTTACCAACAATCATTTCAGATGCCCCCTCCCCAAAAATTCAAAGTTTATGAGTGCCATGAACTATGGCAGAGTAAGATTTCTCCTGAATTTGAAGTGTCTGGAAAAGTGAAGATAAGAAAAGGAGAAACATGGAAGATTCCAGAGGTCCATTTAATTTTGTGTTTACTGAATATCAAATGTGTCAGCTGTCTTCACTTAAAATAATTAAACAAAAAGCAATGGATTAGGACCAGACTCCTTCAGATTCTAGCCCTTCAAGAACCCCACAGATCTTACTGAAAGTTTTCATGAGGCTGATTATTTCAGAAAAACACTTTAGATAAGGCTGATTCCTTACAAGTTTAGCAATTCAGCCCAGAAGGAAAGAAAGAACAGGCCATTATGTGTTATCATGGGTCGTGTACCCGGAAATGCCTTCAGACAGAGACTCACACTCTGCATGGAGCCATATGTACAAACAACCCAACATCTGTGAAATTACCAGGTCCCTGATCACAATCCAGAGATCTCTCACCTTTCATAAGGATCCAACTCATATGGATCTCCAAAGACAGAGAGAGAAGCTGCACCAATATCTGCTCTCATCAGCCCAAGCGAGGGCTCTGCTGGTTTGTACATGGAAGGAAGTGAGGCCCCACGCACAGGTTTACTGAGACCAAGGGTTCTTGCAATACGGGAGCGAGCAGTAACCTCATTTTTTACCTGCACAGACAAAGAGATTGGGTTATTTGTATGTTAGGGCAGCTAAATTTGTGTTTAAAGCCCCAGATTCTTCACTTAGGCTGTGGACAGTCATCAGGTAACTACTATGAGCAGCACAAGTGGTGTGCATTTATTGTCTATGTTTGTTTTAAAGCGTTTATGAAACTTGTAACTATGGCCTGTATGTCATTTCAAACAGAGACTGCACATGTAAGTGACCAGATAAATTAAGCTTCTAAAAATCTTTCATAATGTCAATTCAAAATTGTTGGTTCCTTATTAAATGCTGGAGTTCTGGCTCTAAGACATAGGCTCTAGTAGTTAAAGTAGCTGGCAAAAAGAATCAAGTTGGTGCAGAGTATTCTGCAGAGTAATTTACAAGAGAACACTACCCACAACTGAAAGGAATTTTGGGAGCTCTTAGAGCTGATAAGCTGCGTTTGCAACAACACAGCCACAAACACCCACAGCCTATTAAAAAGAATAGGTGCTGGCAATTTTAACTAAGCTGGCATCAGTACCAAGTAAACACCACAGCTGAATGGCAAGGCAAGACACAAAGCCTGCAGGACATGCTTTACAATCTGATCCCTACAGTCCAGGTAACAGGATTTGTCAGCAAAGCCAGCAAGCCTGTCTGGAAGTTGCAATTCACTTCCACATATGGCATCTTTCTGGAGTACCCCGGACACATCCTGCACAGACTCCCACCAGAAAGAAAGGTGCCTGCTATGATTGTAAGGTGGCATTTCTTCACACCGAATCCCAAGTCGCAGTGCTTTTACAGAGGGCTGAAAATGCCAGATACTGACTGGCAGAAACTCACTCACATGTGATCTTACTCTCGTCTTTTTCCCCCTTCTCTTCCTTGTCAGACGCTTGCGTCTCTTCAGCTGTGCCCCTGAACTCTTCTTCCCAGCAGCAGATTTTGTCTGAGTTCTTTTTTTGCCTCCTACTTTCTTCCGCCTTCCTGATGGGACAAAAACCAATGACCTGGCTAAGTGCTGGCACTGTATTTTACACTGTACTCCCCTTTTCATCCCCCCATGACTACACAAAAAGGAGCTCAAAGAGACATAGAGCGTGCCACCAACAGCACAGCAGAAAAAGTGACATCATCAGGATTCATTTAAAAACAACCTTCACAACACTTCTGGGCAGAGGTGGTATAGGGAAAGCAGAAAATGCACACAGGATACCTCCACAGCTGCACAGGCGTGGCAGCACAGAGCTGATGTAGAGGATTTTGTAGGATTCAGGCTCCCCTAAGGTGCCTGATGTCCTTACCAGTTTTCCTCTTCTGCCTGGTAGGAGCGCGTGGTGCCAGAGGACGCTGGTAGATGGCTGTGTTCAGGCCTGCTACAACTGCTTCAATTGTTTCATCCAGAAGAGAGGACATGAGGTACCCTGGCACATGCTGTGGGGACAGTTAGAAGTTACACGATACCTAAAGCTCAGCAATATTTACTTATAAAAGCATTTGATAAAAAACGGATTTGAGATTCAAAAAAAATCTCAGGGGAAACCCCTCACACCACCAAGCTGCCAACTAAGCAATTATGTCACTTTTAAACTCACTGAATGGCATATTAAGGACCTTGCTCTTCAGCCTCCTTCAGAGTTACTTGCATGCTCCCAGCTTTTCACTGTGCTTGGAGGACAACAGCCATCACTCCCTCCACCAGTGGAATTATGCTTCAGTCAACTCAAGGTATGAGCCAAAATAAGATGCATTTTTGTTTGGAGACAAAGGCAATAGATAACAGTGCCTTTCTAGGTATAGTTTGTAATCATCCCTGCACATTGAGAAGTGGAGCTAGGAACAGCTTCTTGAATGGGAAGTGCTGGGTTCCCAGGATTACACTACCATGGAATAGTAAAGTCCCCAGGCACCCTGCTCACCCACAGGAGATGACTCCACACTATTTCTAAAACAACAAGTAGGGAAAGAAAGAAAGAAAAATAACAGTTACCTTTGCAGAGTCTTTCACTTCAGGCAACACTTTCCTCTCTTTTTTTTTTAACATATAGCCCTGACTATTCAGTTGTAATTGCTTAACAACAATGCATCGAATAATTCATCAACTTTTTCTATTTCATTAATTCTTCTAAACTTAAAATTGAAACATCTGGGTTTGGAGACAGTGGGGTTTGGCAGTCAAATAAGATCATCTCCATTACGGAAGACATAATGAATTTAACAACTGCTAAAACATTCTGGGAAGTCCTTAAATCAAGGGAAAATGTGATAAAAACTTAAGGTGAGCTGGATCTTCATTCATGGCAGCTATCTCAAACTATACTTAATACAGTAAGAGAGAGACCCTGTGTATTTGGGATACTCTCCTGCACAGATTCTCTAGTACTGTTAATGTGTTTGAACTCATGTGGCCACATTATTGAGGACACTAACATCTGTTTTTTTCATCTTCCAACAAGAGACTGATTTTCACAAACACAGAAACCTTAAAAATACAAAATTTTTCTCTTCAACTGGGCTGAAGGCAGTCAACATGTTCTACTGCTATGGGCAAGGAGGTATGAGGACAAAGGAAAACAAACAACTGTCAAACCAACATGCTAAAAAACCAAAAGTGGTGCACAAACTTTGTATTAATAGCCACTAGGAATAAAAACAGAATTTTGCTCACACCAGGGGGTGATAAAAATGGAGGTTAAGAGAGGAAGTTGCTGCAGCATTTCAAAATAGACCATCTTGGTCACGTGCTGTACTCCACTCGCACATGTTGTACATCTCAGATTAAAAGAGCTCCACAACTACTAACCCCTGTGCTATGGACAGTCAACACAGACAGCAGAGCTACTGAAATGGGGACTTATTTCAGTAACTCTTCCCCAGGGCTCTGGCAGAGGCTCCCTCAGAAATCCCCGTGGATACCCGAATTTGCCGTGCTGTTGTTATGCGGTTCCTGTTCACCGTGGCCCGGACGCGTTCGCTCTGCCGAGTCCTGGCGATGGCTCGGGTTCGGACGTGAGGGCGGAGCCTACTGGTGGTGGGGACAACATCGGCCATGAGGGCAGCCACCTCCTCCTCACTGACAGGATCTGCATCTTGAACAAGAACAGGCTGAGCTTACTTGTCTTTCTACAGGTGACATCATTTAAAGAATTTCGGACCAAAAAAAAAAAAAAAAATCGGCATTCCCTTTCTTAAACCCATCACCTCCGCAGGCAGCCATTACCCCCATCCAAAGGAAATGAGCCAGACACCACTGCTTCAGACTGTTACACAGTATAACACTTTTCTAGGTAACAGAAATTGCTGCTACCTTGGCAATCTGAGGTCAGGACACTAATAAATTTTTTACAGGGTAACACAGTGCAGTCACACTATGGTGCTGAAATTGCCTCGGAAAGGTCAAAGGATGCTTACAAGAAGCAGCTCCATAGGTTGTAAGAGCAGATGAAAATCTTCATAAACAAAATCCTCTCATCAGTCAAGAGTTCAAGTCTAATCTTAAGGTTCAAGAAAGAATGCTTATCAAAACAATTATTTGAAATAGATAAAACCAGGAGTTAAAACATGTCTTCAAAACTCCACATGATTCACATTATCTAACTTGGGAGAAAAACATTTACTTTGACTGGCTACCACAAAACCCTCACCTGCAGCACCACTGGCACCCATGGGGGCACAGGCGGGGCAGAACCATTCATCTACAGGGACTTCACTCAGAGGAGGATTAAGGCATTCCATGTGATACCTTGAGGGGAAAAACAAAAAGAAAATCAAACAATATGCTCCTTACCAAGGGAAGACAGCATTTTACCACTATCCAGTGCTACATAAGGCAGACTTATTTTCTTAAGCCTGAAACTATGGTTTATGCATCCACTTCTACCAATCTGCAGAGAAACGATGGATGCTACCTGATAGTTACACAAGGGTCTTCAGTTCTAGATGGTATTTTCATCACTTTAGGCTTAAAAAAAAATCTCAGAAAACTGAGCATTTTCCCCTCACTGTGTGGTGAATTGTTCGCCATTTGAACCCAAGCTGCAAGAAATGTGCAGAGCCAAAACTGATGGAGGCAAGAGAAGTATAGAGGTGCTGGGGAAACAGGCAATCAGGAAACAACATCAGCTTCCTGAGAACCAACACAGTATTAACAGTACTCCTATACTTATGAGCATTTGAAGCAAGCTAGCCTACATTTTTCTAGAGTTTATCTCAGCCATGGAGAGCAAGTAAAGACTGCAAGTTCTTTTTTTCAGGAAGTGCTTCTGGAAGTGCTAACTCTAGAAATCAAGCATATAAAAAGAACTTGCTTTAGGAAAAGAAGACAAAAACCAAACAACTGTATCAAACTGGAAATAACAATATATTTTAAAAATTATAGTAACTGTTGGGAGATCACAAAGTAAAATCTGAAGGAATACTCTGAGTTGAGACAGGCTTATGGAAATTCAGAAAGAACTTACAGATGAGACTTCAGGGTAAGAGCTATGAAACACTGTTTTGGCTTAATATTTTAAACTCAGTGTTCTGATGATACTCTAAACAATCTTCAGTGTTCCTGATTTTGTCTTTTTCCCAGAAGGTGAATCAGTGTATGTGTATGGACAGTGTATCAGTGTGTACGGACACGGAACACAAAGGAAAAACTAGACTTGCCAGATATCTAGTTAGCTTGCTAGAAGTAATTTTTGAAAGGTCATTTTACATACTCACTGCTAGCATCTCTCTTTGTTCAGTCAGTAACTTTTGACATCTTCCAACTACAATGCTGGAAGACTCATTAAGCAGCCCAAGGGCTTTAAACTCTAGCAGAAAACAACCTTGTGTTCAAGTATATTCATGACTCTACTTAAACATTCACTTTATTAATCAAGGAGGAGGCAGAGACAGAAGTAAGCAAGAGTAAGAGAATAACTTAAGAGCTATGGCTGTAAAGAAAATCCTCAACATTTCACAAAACTGTGAATCTTAAGCACTTCTCTGGTACAGCGCTAACGCCCAGTCACTTGGGACAAGTCATGCATCCTCTCCTCAAGCAGACATAAAGGACGTAAGGTTCTACCCTTCACACACGCAGATGTTGCATGGATGAGCACAAACACCTTCATCACTTGAAGGCATGGTCATCTGTTTCAGTGGCCTGTTTCATCAGCCTTGATGTGTGCAGGACTCTCCACACATATGTTGCTAAATGACCAGACAAGGATCCATCACATCATAAGGATGGATGTCTGCACTATAACACATGGATAGGTAGCTGGCCACACGATGAGCCTGAAGTGAGCAGCAAAGGGCAGCCTACAAACAGACAGTGCCTGTGGACCAAACTCTGGCCAAGTACAATCATGCAGGTGCTCCATTCATTTCAGCCTCCTACCCTGCATCACAGCCATCGCAGAGCAGCAGGCGATCCTCGCGGTCACTTCTGCCACACACCTCGCAGAAGGTTGGATCATCCTCTCCATCAGTACCCTGAGTTTTTGTGTTCTCAACAGGAATCTAAATAAAACAGGGATTCACGGTTTATGCAGAACATGGCACTTTTTAAAATCCATCATCACACTAACAGTAGTACCTGCAGCAAAATCTAAAAGTGAAGGAACCAAAACGGCTGTTACACACCAGAACCTTCACTCAGTTCATTCAGCACACCTAGGGCACGATCAAATGCCTGACAACATCTCACTTGTCTACTGTCAGGCACCAGTGACTATAGAAAACTGCATTTTAAGAACAGGCAAAACAAAAATCCACAAATAAGATCAAAAGTACTCAAACAAACAAAAAGATGCCAAGAACGAGACTAAAGAAGAGAGCAAACTTTGCTGCCTTCCGTATTACTTCAATGTTAACTCTCACTTCTGTTAAAATGCAAACAACACTAAACCATTAGTTTATGAAAACAAAGCATCAAACCCCTAAATGTCCCCTGGAAACCAACACTGATATCAATTAAGAGCAATGACAACTCTTTAATGTTCTTTTGTGAGCAACTACTGGCACACTCAACCAGTGCCTTTCAGGGCTGTCCTACTGTCTTGTGCCTCTCCCCCCTTACAAACCCAACTGCTGCACAGCATTCCTAGGAGGAGATCATGGATAATCTAGATTATTCCTATTCATCCTATAACAGCACTTGAAAAATGCAGGGCACTTTCCACATGTGGACAGGCTTATCCATGCAGAAGGGTTTTCAGTCAAATGTGCATTATACAAAACAGGCAGTTATGAAAAACACCCTTTTTCTGCCACCACAAATGATGCCACAATATTGCAGGAAGTAAGGTTAAGAAGGAAGAAAAATCATCACAGCTCCTTAAAAGGCAAATTCAAAATAGGAAAGAAATAATTCATTCAGATAGCAAGTATTACAGAAACACCCTAGAAGTGTAAACTTTTGAGTAACAATGTTGTGCCAAATGGCCTGGTTGTTTGTTACAGTAAAAGGCTTACCATTTTTAAGATTTTACCACCAAAATGTGCCCGAATGTTAATGTAATTAAAGAGGATTCGATCCACTGGACAGGAGTTTGCATTCTAGGAAAAAAAAAATTCCAATACAGTTAATAAGTGCATCACTTTATTCAATTTTTAAAAAGAAATCTTAAATTATTAATGTAATAAGCATTAAATTAATGTAGTAGCCATTTTAACAGCTATTGATCTCGACATTTTAAGTACTTAAAACTGACTTATCTGGTTTACAAACAACCTGTTCTATTAGAGAAAACATGCATTTTTAGAGAAGCATTTATTTTACTGAAGCAATTTAATTACTATTCAATTGCCAAAGCAACATCAACGTTCTTCCAAACACTGCCTTGAAATAGTGCTCATGTTTTAAGGCATTTACTTTCCTTTGGACAAATGAGCAACTAAAAATGGTTTACAAATATATTCAGTAGGAGCAATTTACCTGCTTTTTAAAAAATTTAATCACCACTGCTACTGCTGCATACACTGTAAGTTTTGTTGTAATTCTCACCCTGGATTATGACTATGGGAGCTACACAGGTAGCAAGGAACTCTGACTGAAAACTGAATGCAGAGCAAGCTGTTGATGGTCAGTATTCTTTTACATCTTTTCTATGCTTAGATGTTCAGGGTTGCAACAGATCCCAAACCAATGGTCACAATACAGAATTCAAGAAAATATAAACACAGATACACAGAGAAATATATATATCCAAGCATAGAGAAAAATTAGTATCTCAACTTGAAAAAAACAAAATAACTGTAGATGCCTACACACATGCTTGTGACCTTACAGCTTGCAGAGAACAGAACAAATCAGGATAGGTACAAGAAAAACAGATCCAAACTTCAAACATGAATCCTGCCAAACAGAGCAGTAACCCAAGTCTGTTTAAAAAAGCTTAAGAAAGCAAGTATCAATATTAGAGTGTTTTGTTCTCATTACAGCACAACAGCATGATGACAGGGGATAGAGCAGAGCACACCAGAAGGCCACAGGACATCACAGACAAAACAGCTCACCTTAGACCACTCCACGATGCAGTCCAAGCAGAAGTAATGGGAGCAGTTCTCAGGAGTCCCGACAGCCTGATCCCTAAATGTGTTGAGGCAAATGGGGCAGTTTTCACCATCCTCATCAGAGGAGATGCTCACTCCGTTCAAGTGTGGCTCTGATTTCAAAGCATCAGTCATTCCTTCCATAGTGGCCTCGCTTTCTTCCTCCTCTTCCTCATCATCTTCGCAATCTTAAGAAGTGAGAGATAAAAACCAGCTTGTGTGTGCTGCAGGGCTTCAGCAACAAGAGCAGAGGGGGTGGGCAGGAGAGGGTTCCAGTCCACAGAAAATTCCAAGTAAGCTTATTTTATGAGGCTGCAGGGGTCAAGCACAGCCTTCCCAGTTTAAGGCAATAATTTTTGCTGTTTTCTGCTTCCTAAATCCCTTCACTAAAAAGCAGTGGATTACTCTGGTGAAAAATAAAGCCTGATAATGTGAGTAGTCTTGCAAGAGATTAAAAGCAGACACCAGAAAAGCAAAAGATCATCTAAACAAGACAGTTAAGATATGTCAGGCTACCACTGAACAATGAAGTTAAAAAATAAAGTTATAATGAAATTACTATGTACCCAACTTTTGTTTTTTTTAAGTGACATTCCAGAGGAAAAGCAGCAGCAACACACTCTACTGCAGAACAGCAAATGAAAGATTTCACCAGTAAAATATGATTTTGTGAGCCAAGGGATCTACGTGCCTTAGAGACTGCTTAAAGAAGTGTGATTTTGAGTAAAATTAAAATATTCAGCACACATTGTAGAAAGGTATTGTCTTTTGTACTAAAAATAAAAAAGATGTGTTAGTCTTTCCCTAAAACCTGAGAATTAAGCTGATATTTTCAAGAAGCAACCTAAAACTCTACTCACTTTGAGGGAGGACTGGGGATGGTTGCTGTTGGGCTGCCTTTTTTTTTTTTTTTTTTAAATGAGAATGGGGCCCTTGTCTTTTCTACTAAATTCTCCTGTCTGGACATAACAGAGTGATGATGGATCTCTGGATGATGGATTAATAAAGCTTTTTGGCACCTGGCATCAATTTTTTAGTCTGTGTTTAAATCAGTCTAACTAGTAACTTGGAACACTGTGCTCCTGCCTTCTCAACAAGCTTTGTATCTGATAAAATCTATTTTTGTCTATCCAAATATCAATTTGAGCACAGCAATTTCAGAAGTACATGTATCTCCAGAGTATGTTTTCAGTAAAATTAAAAAATTCAAATAACATCCACACTTCTTTTTCAAAGAAAAATTAGTCAAGTCTTCTTCCATCCTACCCAGCTACTACAACAATAACAATTTATTTCCAGAATTCCCCACTACAACATTCACTTTAGAGCCCCATGCCAAAGCAAACTAACAAACATGCTTTTCACGAGTGAAAAAATAACATGAGCCATTGCTGCAACTTTGACTTTTTTCCTCCTCATGCTGGGGCAGAGTTCACTCCTGCTGACTACAGCTCCATCGCTTTGGTTAGCGGATAGTCTTCGAACATGCAAATGATTTAAAAGCTTAAAAACTGGGCACTTGTTTGCTTATTACTGTAGGCTTTTGGCATCAGCCTGACACAGCAGCATCTGTGGATTTACATTTCATCGTTAGTTTCTGGAGGAACAGCTTTCATCTCGCTCTTCCTCAGTTATTAAAAAAGGCCTTAAGGCACATGAACAGACCTTACCTTCTAATTCCTCATCTTCACTTTCTTCCTTGTCTTCCTCACCTCCCTCTTCCTCAGTGTCATTATCCTCCTCTTCACTACCAGTATCATCTTCTGAATCCCAGCTATTTCCACCATTGCTTTCTTAAAAAGAGAAGAGTAGAGGAAATACCTATTTGATGCAGACAAACAGGCAGAGCCCCTAATCAGGCCATTATGGATGAAGTGAACTCCCAGATTTCTGCAGTGGTATCAAAGCTGCCCATCTGGAGAAACTCCAGAGAAGCATGCCAGCGGTCTGATACACACACAAGCTGTGACGTGAAGCAAAACAGAAATTTGTCAGGGAAAAGGTGACAAATGGTCACAAATACATCTTTACCAGCCTTCTGAGGGTAAATCAACACGTTCTGCAACCTCGAAGCAGACAGGTGCCCGTGCAGAGAGGCCACATTTACCTGTTTCGCTGAGGAGTGCGAGACACTGCCTTTTGCCCTTTCCCAGAGCAGCGTTCTTGTTGATCAGCTCATCCTGGCTGTCATCATCCATGGCGGGACATCGGAACCCCTGCAGGGTGGCAGACGAGCACAGCGCCTACAGCAGCAGGGCAGGCACCAGGCTGGCACACACCGTCCCACGCATCTGTGGAGACCTGAGTGGGAGAAGGGACATTGCTCTCCTACACCACCCAGCAGTTCTCCCAGTCTCAGTTCAGAGGGGGCTACAGGTAAGCAGCTATTGCTCCACGAGGTTTCACAGCCCTGCTGAGCTGGATGAAACCAGCTGCTTGTGAAAATCAGTGCAGGTGAGAGATTCAGCTTGATCTTGGGCTCATGGATGACAGCAAAAGGTATAACCAGAACTCCCCACTGAAAATAGCAATAGAAAACCTACAAACACAAAAACCATCCCATGGACCAGCAATTCACTGCAAAACTGAAGGGACCAGAAGCCCTTTGAACAAAGCCTAACAGGATGATAATATGTGTTTTAAATCAAAATACTCCATCTTGCCTGACTGAAAAGAAGAATAAAGATTATGTAGTTTAGGTCCTTTATTTAAAAAAAAAGGCATTTGCACAGCTCTGTCATAGAAATAGTAAAGTTGAAAACCCCACAACCATTATTCCATGGAAAAGATAAGACCTGATTTAGCGCATATTAATGCAATCACATTAATTGCTGTGCATCAATACAGACTGGCAGTAAAACTGACAGATACTGGGAGGTGTTGCCTGATCCAAATTCACAATGACAATTAAATCAGAGCTTTTAACACACAATGCTATAAAGCATTAAGGCAGACAGACCCCTGGCAAGCTTCTATACCCAAGTCTTGAAAATATATAATTAACAGACACTTAAAGCTAGGTGTCATATCTCAATATGAAAAAAAAAAGGATTCTTTTATAAGAGTGGTAAAGAAGTTTCAATCAGGTGCTCTTCTCCCACTCTCCCTGATCCCCATTGCATATCTAGCATACTAAGAGATCTCTTGGAACAAAACACTATGTTTTATTCAAGTGCTCTTGATCTGTACCTTTGCACACTCCCTCTTTAAGCCACATAGCACAGCTCTGCACCAGAGAGCCTTAAAAATGTAGGTTTTACTAAACTAGACCAAAGCTACAAATGGAGTCTTCAGTGCTCAGCGAAAAAAAACCCCAACAAACTCAACAGGAAGACTGAGCTCCAACACAACTAAGTTCTTATAAAGATTTCTCCTAACTTCAGTAAGAATCTTGCCTAAAGAGAAATTTACATTTTTAGCTAAATTTGTGGCTGTTAACAGGAGTGTTTCAAAAACAGTTTAAAAACAACTTATGTTGGCTGAAAATACACAGACTCATCAAAAGCCAGTCGCTCCATGATGCAACTGAAAAAATATGAAGAAACACCCGGAATTTTTCAAGTTTCAGCAGTGCGTATGTATGAATTATTCAAACTGAAACTCAATTATATAATATCCTCCCAAACGCTCAGCTGAGCTACAGCAATGCAAAATTTGTGGTGACGTGACAGGCAGGACACACAAAGGGAAGGACTGGCAGCACCAGTCCCCCGGCAGGGCAGTGGCAGGCACGTGTTCCATCCGTGTATTTGGATGCTGTGCAGAACGTGGGCAACTTCTCCATGGGCTCCTTGTGGGAACAGAGAGGGTTCCTGCTGACCTGTCACTCCACACCCAGCCAGCCACGGCAGTCCTGAGCCACTGAGGATGATGCAGGCCAACCAAAGCCACGGCAAGTAAAAACCACGGATAAGCCTCCACTTCACTGTGGCCATTACCTTTGCTTCCCTGCTCTGCAGTCCTCCTTAAAGCAAAGCAATAAGCACAGGGTGGAAGAGATCGTTGTTTTAAAGAGTGATTCCTACAAGCCACAGTTCTGACTAACATACACTTAGCCACATTTCCAAACAGCATGCATTTCTTCACTGTAGTGGAATAAAACCACTACCCATGTTATTTTTGCCTTGCTACCCCATGGAAAGCTATCCTTTAGGCACAGAGGCGAACAAATCAGTACTTGTGACTTGACAATCTAAACTGACATATTTATGCTGCAAATGCAAGCTTGTACTTTGCTCAGAGGCAAAACTCCGAGTTAAAGAAAATCTGGTATTGCAGCAAACAATCAAGTCTTCAAATCCTGTCAGTAAAAAAAGTCTGTTTTGTGGCTAGCTGGAAACTGACAAGGAGAAACCGAGCGATGAAGAGATGAAGTGAATTTGAGATTTCTAAGCACATCACAAATATTACTTTACAAACAACCTTTTCCAAACTGGGCAGCTGCTCTTCAGGAAAAAAGAGGGAAACCATGGTTGACTACACACCTAATACGAGAGGCTCCTTCTATTTTTTAAGACACATTTCCAAGTTGTTGGGTTTTTTAATGGGAGACATTTCAAACAAATTGCCACTGTGAAACACACATTCATGATACACCTCAGAGAGTTCACCCACCTGTACAAAAGCTCCATTTTCTCCAGCATTTACCACATTAGAATTTTTCTAACCCCCCTGAGCCAGAACTAGCAAATACAAAATAGACGGAAAACATTTTTATTATTATGTAAACCAAGAAGTTTGGTTAAGGAAGGGATGGCAGTCATTCCTCCAAGGCAAACCTTAACTCTGCACTTCTGTAACACAAAAGGCCAGACTTCTAAAAAGCAACCAGTTATCCCTGAAGGCAAATTGACTCAAGCAACTACAGCTGCTTTTAGTTTTGGGAGTGTGAAGGACATGCCCTCGTGGCACCTAACCCCTCGCTGCTTGGTCACTTGGAAAATCCCATGGTGTGCAGTACTCTCCATACAGCCCTTCAGCTGCAAGAAGCTCTCACATGCACCAATCCTCCCTTCTGCATCCCACTTTGTAAGTCTATTCAGAGGAATTTAGGATGGAACACAGATGCAGGGTAATCTGGCCACAGATTCCTCGTCTTGTACTCAATACCACTGCTGCTTATAGCAAACCCCACTTCAGTTCCTTGGGCAGCTGCATCACAGGGTATCTCTCCAGTGTCCGGATTACAGCTTGCACACAAGGTTGTTTGAAGGCAGGCTCCATCCTCCCCAACATCCCCCTGTTTTCAAATTCTCGCTCAGAACACCCTAAACAAACATTAAACCACAGAAGCAACGAGTGCACAGCAGGTGTTGGATCACTTGACTCGCACCAGCGCCTTCTGCCGCCTTAGGTTTCCTTCCCCGAGACAACCTCAGTCAGGCCAAGTCAGGTTTGCTCACAGTGCCGTGTCCCTAGGGCAGCACAGGCTCCGCTGCAGGACAAGCTGTAAGCCCAGGCTTTGCTATTAAGACAGATTACATTTTTACACAGAGATGCCTTAAGTCATTTTAATAGTACAGTCAAAGAGCAATTACAAATACTTTCTTCAAGCTGTATTAGCAACAGGGCTTTCTGTTGGCTTCAACAACAGAGAAGATTAAGTGCTTCCTCCAGAACAAGTGTTTATCAAACAGGTGCTTCAGCAAACATTTAGCTTTTTGAACTGAAGTCCTTACGCATTACCACAAATCAGTATTTTAATGTACTCTGAACACGTTCCAGCGGGAAGGCAAGCACAGGTTTCCAGCCATCAAGAGCAGGCACAGTCTGCAGAGGACACTGGAGCTCCATCTCACCTGACACAAAGCCCACAGAGCTGCTACAACAGCGAGCGCCTCTCCCAGCCACGGGCACTTTCCCTCCTAGCACCAGCCCATTCTCCTCCGCCACCAACTTCTTATGTAGTTCCTACATTTTTTAGAAACAGAAGAGCTACTACAGAAGACATTTACTTTCACCTGCTTGGGTAACACTCAGGATTATTCATAAGCACAGAAAAGTTTCTCACAGAATTTTCTCACGGGGTGGTTTTGAATGCTGATCTAATTACACTACTGAGCCATCATGTTCTAAAGACCACTTATAATTAGATTTAAGCCTACTAAATTTTCAAACATATGGGTTTTCAGTTCTCATTGGCACATCTGTTTTATTGGTTTGTTAGGGGGAGGGTTTTTGGTTGTGTTTTTTCTTGTTTTTTTTTTTTCCACAATCAACTAAATAATTCAGTTCTCTCCAGAAAAGCAACATCACACATCAGAAATCCTTTAGTTTTGTTTCCAATTTAATATGTTACATTCAAAGAAAAGAAAATAAGAGTTGCAAAAATCATTGTTGTAACCAGCTGGAAAAAAATCTGGTTATGGTGTGACTATAATCTGCCATCACCACATTCCAAAGGTAAATTAAGACAACTTGGCAGAGAAATAATGCAGATTAACAAGACACTCCTACCGCCCAGAGCTGTGCACTACCAATCTAGCATGCACAGGGAGCTTTAAAAAAAGTCCCCTAAATCTAAATTTAGATCCCTGTTTAAATTACCAAAAAAATTTAACTCTTAAATACCACTAATCAGAACTGCCTATGCAATTATTTAAGTGGAAGCACTTAAGAACGTAATAGACAAGTCACAAAAAATTAATCCTGAGGTAGGTAAGGAAGTGCTTATCTGCCACCCATCCTAGCCCTGCCCTAAATTTAGCCACCCTGAATTCCAGGATGAAAACTGTCCACCAAAGCTTCCCCAGGAGCTGACACCACACTCTTTAGGGAGTTTGTAATGCAAACAAAGCAACACATAGGCTTTGAAAAAGCATTTTGAAAGTACAGCATCTTACCCAGAGGAGCACCTAAGCATTCTGTACCTCTGTATTCAAGTGAGCAGCCAAGCTCTATGGAATTCCCAGCCTCCAGTTCCTTGCAGCCACTGACTCTGCTTCCAGCTGTGAATTAACTACTCCAACTCTGCACATCCTCCTCTTTCTTAACAGCCTTCTTTTCTTAGGAAGAGTCACCCTTACTGGCGAGTTCCCTTTGAGCATCAGTCTTTCACACCACTCTCATCTTTAGCTACAGCTTCCCCTGCTGTTTATGGGCATGACTGTGGGAAAAGAAAAAACCACAACAAAAACCAACAAACCCAAACAAAGGAGAAAACTCAAACAAAAAGCTCACACACTTTTATATTCTCGGCACAGCCCTAAGGAGGAAGGCCCACCGACCTACCAGAAAGGAAACACAAGGGACACGCCTGAAACATACCAGCAACACACCACGTGACAACAACCTGCAGGAAAAACAGTAAATGAAACTACAAAAATCCCACCCACCCCACTGTCACCAAACCTAGGGTGGCCAAGGGAAGGCACCAGTGACACAACTTAGAACCTCTCCGTAAGCACAGGACCCTCAAGGCAAAGTTTTTAAGCCCAATCGTGGCCTTGTGATAAGCTAATACACGATTTAACAAAAAAAAAAAAAAAGCTTGCACGCAGCTCCTCATTTGTACTTGGCAGCCGCGCTGGCTGAAATAGCTGATAACTTCTCCAACACCCGTGTGCGCACCACAAACGGAGGGAATGGGTGGGAAGCGGGAGGAAGAGACGGGGCAGAGGGAGAGGCGCGGACGCAACACGCCGGAAGCATTCGGGGTTTTGTTTAGTACCCTTACTATATTTACACACGCTCTTAGTACATTTATTTAGGTCTTTGCCACAGCAAAGGGTCCCACACCGAGGTGCTCCCGAGCCCCCTCGGCCCTTTTGCATCCCGCGGGACGCTCCCACGGGAAGCCGGGGAGCACCCGGGGACAGCTCGACCCGGGGCTGCCCTCCGGCGGAGGCGTCTCCCGTCGGAAAACAACCCAATAAACATGCTGTCGTCGTTGCTGTTTATAGGAACGACACTAAAGGAGTGACCGGGGCAGCTCCCCGCCGGGGCGGGGGGGCGGCCGCTCCGCCAACTCCCACGGCCCGGCCGCCACCCACCCGCGCAGGCCCCGTCAGCCGCCCGCCCGCCCCGGGCACTCACCGAGGAGCAGCCCCGGCAGTCACATCCCGGTCAGGAGCAGCCCGGCGCTTGCTCACATCCAGAACCCTCCAGCCACCGCTCCCCCGGAAGCGCTGTGGAAACACTGGCGGGTCATGGGGCGGCAGCGGGCGGAACCACCGCGCGTACGGCGGGGGGGGGCGCCGGGGCGAACCATTCGGGGGACGGGGGGGNCGGGGCGAACCATTCGGGTGACGGGGGGGAAAGCGGCCACGGGGATGAACCATTGCGGAGGGGGCGCACGGGATGTACCACTGCGGGGCCGCGGGAGGACGGGGCGGCAGCGCTCGGTGCCCGCGGGCAGCGCCGGTCCCGCTCCGGCCGCTCCCGGTTTCTCCATGGAAACAGGGTTGGCAGCGGTGACCGGCATCCCTCCGCCGGTGTCTCCAAGCTTTGTGAGGGGAAAGCGGGGCGCGAAGGCCACCGTGCTGCGAGGCCAGCGCGGGGCTGCGCTCGCGGGATGCTCCGTCGGGCGCCGTCTCGGGGCTGGGAGCATCCTGGCGCAGCCCGGTCCGGCCCGTGCGGTCCGTGAGGACGCGGATCAGTGCTAAATACCTCTCGCAGACCGCCGCGGTTTTTTTCCCCTCTAACTACTCTCGGCTGAGCCCGACCCAAATGTTCCCGTGGCGCTGGCTGAGCGCACGCACGTAGAGGAGGAAGGGCTGGTTTCGCGCTGTTCCATCAGCCGTGGGGCTCTGCCCGGGCTGTCCTCGGCTGTCCGCCGGCAAGGGGAGCGCAGCCCAGGCTCTGCTTGCAGGCGGACGTGACCCAGAGCTAACGTGCGTGTCCTCGCAGACACTCGGGGCATTGTCAGGAATCAGACGGGTACTGGGGAGAAAACAAGGTCCTTTTCCAGAGAACACAGAGCGGAGCAAAACCTGCGCCAGCCTTGCTGCTGCCTGCCCGCTCGAGGCCTGAAAGAGGGGCGAAGCAGGAGGGATCCGGGAGAAACCCCTGGTGATGTTCCAGCCCGTGAGCACGCGCTGCCTCGTGTTGGAAAAGGCAAGATCTGCGCTGCAGAGAGGCAACTCTTATTTGCACGTTAGTTCATGCGGGGTTTGCCAGCCTCCAGGGATAAGACTGGGGGCATGTTCCCCCATTTGGATTCCTCCCCGAGTCCATGGGCGCAGCACAGCGGCACTGGCACTGCACCGAGGCGGGCACGGAGGGCAGCCCGTGGCGCTCTCCCGCCATCCGCGAATGCACTTCCCTGTCACTGCACACGTCGTGGCTCTGGCACCGCCGCGGGGACTGAAAGCCAGCTGGGAACAAAGGCAAGAGCTGCAGGGCTGGGATAAGCGGGAGCTCTTCCCGGGAGAGCACCGGCCGTGTCAGCAGGATATTTCATCCCAGAGATTAAGGGCTGAGCCACGAACTTGTTTGGAGCTGGAGAGGGAGCGGGGGCTGAGGGCAAACCCACTAGCGCTGTTGCGAAGCCCCTGGGCCCAGGGCCTTGCCAGGGCAATAGTAACCATCCTGTGAGCCGGGCGCTCTCGCCGTTCCTTTAAAGACTCGGACGATGGCATCTCCGGAGCGAGGGCCCGGTGCGCCCTTCGCGCGGGCTGCAGGGGGGCGCTTCGCCCGCCGCAGCAGCGCACCCTCTGCCCGCCGTGCGCTCCGCTGGCTCCGCGCCGGCCCTGCTCCACGCTGGATGGCTTAACACAGCGGTCAGGGAGGTCCGAGCAACATCCAGAGCTTGGCAGGCAGCTGTGCAAGCACCGCTTCAAAACACACTCCGTCCCTGTGTGCTTACAGTCAGGAGAAGGATTGAAGGGTTGGTGTTTTTTTTTTTTTTTTTTTTTTTTTTTTTAAGTAAAACCTGGAATGTATAGTACTGCCTGGAAGAAGAGGGACTTGGTGGAGCACAGGAGACAACAGCACGTGTGTCCTGTACCCTGTAGAGCAGCTGGCAGTGAAGCAGCAGCAGTGCTGGTAGGGAGGTGTTGGGGCAGCACTCAGCCTTGTTACTCCCCACAAAAATACCTATTTTATAAAAAAGAGTTTTTTCCATGGCTGTGCCTTCTTTTGTGTTGGCTCACGCCTGGAGGGTGGAGGGGTCGGTGTGCTCTGCAGACAATTTCTCTCCAATCCAGGCACTAGCCCTGTGCCGGGGAAGATGTAAAATACGTGACTTTTCCCCTACGGCTGCTGGGTGAAAACAAAAAAACCCCACACACCATGCACACAAAATGACAACAGAGACAGCCTGTCATTGTGCGGGCTGTCACGCAGAAGAGGGGCTGTCCCCCCATCCCCCCTCCACACCGGCAATGGGAGAGCAGAGCCACGGGCAGAGCCACGGATGAGCGTTAAAGCGCTCCAGCAAAACACGTAAGGAAGTCCTTTCGATGGGGAATTGCCACCGGCTATCAGGGAGCCCGAGCTGGGTTTTGCTTCCAAATCTTGCTCCAGATTGCAAAATACCCATTGGAGCCGGGACAGCTGATGCCAAGGAAGTTTTCACAAGGGATGCAGAGCTCGTGCCTTTTGCTGGACAGCATGCATTATCAGTTCACCAGGGATGAGGCGTGTGGCTGCTGTTTGGTCAGTGGCCACATTCGCACTCAAAGTGCTTTTTTCTTGCCCAGCAGCAGAATGACTGAACCGGGGGGTCACAACAAACGTGCCCGCTCCCCCAGACTGGCTCTGGTTTCCGATCTGTTCGAGAAGGGCATGCGTGTGACTTCGGGCAGATGGAAGCCAGCCTGCAGACTTGACGCCTGGCTCTCTGAGTCTCCAAACAAGACTTTTCCCACTACGGAACAGCGATGCGCCCATCCATAATGCTCTTTCTCTGGTGTTTGGCAAATCCTCCTTGAGGTGCACAAAAATTTTCAGCATTCCAGCCGTTTGCTTGGCTGCGGCTTGTAGGGTGATGGGCGGGAGCGAGATCGCCCCATGAGAAGGTGAGCGCTGTTATACTGAGGATGTACAGAAAGCCTCCAACTGCACGTCCCCTTTTTTGGGGGAAGTTGCTGGAAGTAGACTCCCGGGGCCGAGGGACCACCTCCACCCCCGGGCACTGCGAGGGGCTCTCGGGTTCGCCACACGCCCAACCCAGCGGAGAACAACGGAGGGGGGAAAACATACAAAAAATTAATGTGACACCGTGACATTTGATGCAGCGAAGGGAGAGGGGGCAGTGGCGGGGGCGGCCGGGGACACCCCGACTCTCCCCCCGCTCCTTCGCCCCGTCCCTCCCGCACCGCCTACGTGCGCCCCGACACTGCCCTGATGGCACGGCCCCGGCGGGCCGTACCATGGGCCGGGCTCCGGCGGGGGCGGAAAGGGGACGGAGGGGAAAGGGGGAGACGAGTGGCGGGGCCATGGGGGTCCAGTGGGGAAGGGGCTCCTCGCGGGCGGCGGCGGCAGGGCAGGGGGGCGCCACCGGCGGCCGCCGGCCCGAGCGGGGCGGCGAGGG